>CM052153.1:11013265-11104565 GCA_028455555.1 Augochlorella aurata | reverse complement strand
TTAGTTATGATAATTGCAATTTACGAAAGAACGCTGTAAAAGAGAGTATTATTTCATGATTATTAGTTTATCATAATAAATGAAACACACACGTCAATATTTATTGTATGTAAGCTCAAATATGTAGTCAGATTTTCATTATTGTAACAGCAAAAACCATTATAAAATAATGTCTTTTTGCTTCATATTATTTCAAGAGTTGTATCTTCATAAAAAGAGTTTCACTCGTACTTTTCTTAAAATAAAATTTTATTGCATACTCTTTTGAAGATTATTTCCCTCGTTACATTTGAAATAGAAAAGTAACGAAATGATTCATTATTTAATGAAAAGTTCGAAATTAATTATTTCAAATAATTGTTTCTTAATTCAATTTCAAATAAAATCAGCCCAGGTCTGCCCATAATTACATTGATATTACGATCTTCAACAATTCAACAATGATGTAATTACAATAGAGACGTTCGAATTCGACATCACATTTTCGTATTGATCGAGCCGCCATCTTTCCAACTAAATATTGTACGAACAGAAACGCGGGAATAGGAAATTAAGATTGTTTCATACTGGATAAGTGAAGTCTTTGATTCTACACCAGATTATTCTTTATAAAATGGTCTCCTACTTCTTTGGGTACTTACTCGTTATATTGTCTAGTTTTCAAGACGACAATGCGCAAACCATTCTTGAACATCACGGGAATTTATTAATTATTCTTTGATACACAGAGGAACATCAGCATCGAGTATTCGCGGATTTGTCTGGATCGAATCAGCGTTCATGGATGGACTCCAGTCCAGAAAATTAGCGTGTTCCCATCCGACCGACTCCAATTAGGGAAGTTGATGTGGACATGCGATGCGAAATGGTGTGCATCGTTTCAATCCGATGCACGAAAAGGGAGAAACAGGAAATGATATCGCGTACGTAATAGAAAATCGGATGCACGAGGCTCGATCAGACAAGACAAGTTAACAGGCTTCGGGGATGATTAAAATCCTTGTTTCACCATCCAACCGACGTATTTCTTTGCAATAAATATTAACGACGGAAACCAATGTTTTATTAGGAACTATAGTTAACTCTTAGTACATCCTTAGCATATACAGTATCTTAGTATTCATGAGACAGGGTAAGTTACTTTGTAATGTCAGTTTTTGATTGGAGAGTATACACAGATATGTTAGTAACTATAGCTGAATTAAATAAAAATAAATGGATGTATTATAATTATGTTATACGTATTTTATTAATATGTAACAAATTTTTAAAAATTGCATTATTTAATACTAAAACAACTGAAGTGAATAACATCTGCTACTTCGTGAAGTAACCTAGTTAAAACTTCAAGTTTACTATTCAGTTAGTGAGGGTTTTAGTTTTACTCGTATGTATGCCAATAATTTATATTAAAAATGTATTAAAATTGATGTAACTCCCTTTTAAAATCAATTAATCTAAATTTATAATAAAAATCTATTATAAGTTTAGTATATTATTTATTATAAGTCTAGTAAAACTTAATTTTCTATTAAAAATTTATTATAATTCAAATTTATAATAAAAATTCATGATAATTAAATTTTAAATTAAAACTTTATTATAATTAATCTCATCCCTATTTAAAATTAATTACAATCAAGATTTATATTAAAAATTTAACAAAAGTTAAAATTGTAAAAGTTTTACAGTATGAAAGTTATGCTAATTTTTTAATGAAATCTCTGTATTAAATGTACTGTAAAGTTAAGAGATATACTGAAATCGTTGAAAATAAGATACATTTTACACAAATGTCAATAGTAATTATAAATCCGCTTGTCATGGCAATATCAGTATTAGTGCTATTCAATCAATCAAGAAACCTCATCTTCGCGATATGTGCTCAGAGTTAATAGTTAGTGATTTTCGTACTGCGAAACAGAGGAATTAGTTATCACTTCGCGTGATTAAAATCTGTCCAGCTTCGTATTGTCACTTCGATTATATTCGGAAAGTTATCAAATTATATTGCTGAATGCAGGTTACTAATCAAATACTAATCTTGATTTTTAGGATGGTAATCCTAATCCTGCTTTGGTATGCGTAGCACGATCATATATGTTACTATCAGACTTCTAATAAGTGATTTTGCAACTCTGATACACACCAATATTGGAACAATGAGACAATGGAATAGTAGTAGTTCATTAGAAAGTATGCGTGTATGTCAAGGGCAGAAGTCCAGCAATATTTTTATTAACTTGCTTTCTATCGGTGACAGTATTACGTCGTGAACGAAGCATTCACCTTTCGTTGTTGAATCGAATATACAAAAAAATAAGTTGTAAGAATACTAGGAAAAATGTTAATTTAAAAAGACATAACATTTGGACCGTGAAAATACAATTTTTAACTAGAATTCGTTCCTTTCTTTTTTCCAGGAAGCTATGATACATGCAAATAATAAACTATATTCGATAAGTATACTTAACGTATTTAATAATAATATATTATATTTAACAATAACAAGAGCTATATTATATTTTAGCTGAATCTCGAGATATTCGTGATGCCGTTCTCGAAAATATTTCCTCGAGGAATGCTTTCAACATTTGTAATAAAATCGTACTTTGTATTTACGTAACGATTTCCTACCTAGAGTTCTACGAAATTGTCACTATTAAAAGTATTTTTAATAACATTTCCAGTAGAAACATAGAGCACTTTACCTAAACTCAACGGTCCATTTAGTAGAAAAGAACCCGGCAATATGAAATATGAGCTGCAGTTTCAACATTTTGATTTCGAGTTCATATTACAAATACTACATACTACAAAATGCATATTTCACTGCATAATTTTACTATAAAATCTACGCGTTCCCTATTCAACGACCTGATATTTCAAACGAAGCATATGCAACACAATTGAGGAAAATAACATTTGCAAATATTTGCATTTGTTCGTTGATATATTTTTTGCCAGGTCCGCTTGAAACAAATTAACAAATTAACAATGCTGGGACAGCAAGGGTTGATATTCAGACGTACTCTGGCATCGTGTACCGCGGTGTTCTTAGATTCCTTGTCGGGTTTCATCAAGGAAGCTTTGGTCCCGATCGGTGGCCCGGTCTCGCTGGTGTCCTCGGTTGAAAAAGTTCCAATAACGCGGATAGGAGACAAGGGAACCTTTCCGTTCTGTTCGTTTTTTCCTCGGGACGGCATTCTCGAGGAAGTTTCGTGAGGGCTTGGCCGCCGGAAGGAAAGAAGATCGCGGGTACCCGGTAACCGTGCAGGTTTAACAGAACGCTTTAGGGCGAATTCGTATGCCGCAGCCGTGCGGGGCTCGCTTCGCAGTCCTCGATTGAGTTAGCGAACCGTGCGAAGAGTCGCGGTATACGCGAATCGCTCGTAAAATCGGAGGGTTTCCTGCGAACGGTCCCGAACGAGGCGAGGGCCGATGAATACGTGATATCACCGCGCTTTTTCCGCCTCTGTTGCGCCGTAATATCGTCCTGTTACCCGTTCAATGTGCCACGGATTTCTGGTGCCGCCTTTTAGGACACCTCTACCTCACCTACACCTCTCCTCCTCCAACCTAATTCCACTTTCTAACGAAACTCTCCCGCTGGACCGGAGAAAACGTTTCAAATACTGACAAACTCGCGTCCGCATTCAGCAATTCATTAGCCGCTATTAACCTTCCTTTTCGCATGATTGTTAATTCGACGTGCCACCGCCGAGGCGCGTGATGTCCGTTCGTGTTTCCACTCCCAAAAGGAATTTATTTTCACGAATTTGTTTCCTATCCCTCCGGGCGCTAATTAATTATGTGTATTCGTCCAGCCGCGTGTTCTGATGTAGCGGCGGAATCGGTTCAATGACAAACTCATTATTAGCATTGTCACATGCGAATCGCAGAGCATCGCGCGATCGTGCTCATTTGGACTCTACCGAGTCTTACAAGTAATTAACGAGTGTTACTTTATAACAACGAGTAAATTGTATTTATTTAGACCTTTCGTCATTTCTATTATAACGTATGCTCTGATTGAGAAATGTCTTCGATTATTTCCTCTGAAAGAGATTTTATGATTTCAGCAACATTAAAATAGCAAATGCGAAATCGATCATTTTCACTGTCTCGATAGGTTCTGTTAGAACTTCGCGACTCTCAAATAAATGTAACACAAACGAAGGTTCGTTAAAAATTGTGTTCCGTCCTGGACATACGGTACTGAGGACGATTGCCGCGCAAGGGACCAAGTACGATTTATGATATGAGCAACGGCAAGGCTATTTTTGAGGAAACCGTTCCAAGTTAGTATTTTAGGGAAAGCATGTTGCCCGCTATTTACAACCTTTCGTTTTCGGTCTCAGTAGCGAATGCTGGTATCATAAATCCCGGGATTTCCGAAGGGCCTCACGGACAGAGGTCCGAAGTCCCACAGCTGGCTCGCGACCGACCGCGACCGGCAGCTACACGTGCCTAGCAGACCTGGAGGAAATTCCTTTACGCGATGTTACAAACCATAATTTTAAGCTGGCGAAATTCCCACTCTTACTCTCTTCCATCCCCACTTCCTTTACCTCACCCACATCCAAGTTTTCCTCCAAGCTTGTGCGACTGCAATAGATGAGAACCAAACTGGAAACGTTCAGAATCACTTCGAATCGTTTTTAGATCCTTATAGAACCAAACTGGAAACGTTCAGAATCACTTCGAATCGTTTTTAGATCCTTATAGAACCAAACTGGAAACGTTCAGAAGCACTTCGAATCGTTTTTAGATCCTTTGCGAACCTAAGACAAATCAACGTATTCTAGAAGCGCAGCCGAGTCTCCTTCTAGCTACACTACGAACACACCGACATTTTTAATAAAGGACTTGGTTCTCCGGAGTTGGCCTTACAACCCTACTTCGTTAACCCGTCGTATCCAAGTCCCAAGCAAGGTGACCGATACGACACCACAAATTGTTTAAACTCCAAACATCTACGAAAGCAGAAATTATTTAAGAAAAACGAATTGCAAAATAATTTAATTTAATTGATTTCAATGCTCTACGATTTTCATGTAGTTTTTGTGTACCGCAGACGGCTCTTAATTCAGAGATGAACAAGGGATTACGCAAAATCGGAAAGCCGCTTGCGACCGAATAATAACTAAGCCTTCAATTCACGAAAGACCCCGCAATATGAACATTTTGCATCCGCACACGCGAGCTCTTCTTTCGTCGTTCGCGCGGTCTACGGTTTGGTTCTGCGCCGAATAAACGTAGCCTGGCTTCGATCCACTGTTGATGAATTGTTTAAATAATTAATACCGCCGGTCGCGCACAGCCGCCGCGTTTTTCAACACTGATAATCGATCACTTCCGCGTAGACACAATTTAATTTAGAACCGAGTCGCGTTTGCTCGCGCGATATTTTATTAAGCTGGCGGAATCGGAAACGTTCAGCTTTGATGTAGCGTACAGCTCGAATTATGACTCGCGCGGCGATCGATACCACCGATCGTGAAAATAGCGCAGCATGTTTGGCCCCTTTTGTTCTCGCAGGGGGTAAAGGTAGTCCGGAGGCCCCTCGGAATGGCAACGGCCAACGACATACCCCGTACGATCGATTACACGGATTGAGTACCTGGTTCCTATTATAATTGAAATTTTTGGATCACAGCTAAGCCGGGGTTCGATGAATTTCACCCGGGGATTATGACCGTCCCGCTAGATTGATGGTCCAAGTATCTGCAGATTCATTAAGTTCTCAAATCACGTTACCGTGGTACGTTATAATGAACGGAAATTTCTGGCCCGATCGATTGCTTTTGGTGTAATCGAATAATAACGTTCGAAAGAGTGAAAACTAATGAATTTTAATACGTCTATTACAGAGGCGTTGAACATGTTTATTGGAATCGCTACGCGTATGGTAATTAAATACAGCGACGTTGCTTGCTTCAACCGACTGGGAACAAAAACTTCATTCTTCCCCGTTCGTTTCCGAGCTGCTAACATAGCTAATACGGAAGGTGAAAGGTGAAAATGTAATATCCGCTAAATTAAATCTCTCCATAGATAACCAAATGCGTTACTGTTATCTATGAATCTGGAAATTGCTTTCGTGATAACCTGTGGATTACGAAGTACGTTCAATTGTGTTTTAAAAATTAAATACCATGGCAAAATGAACAATTTAACACTGAGAAACTAATCTGCAACAAACTTTATTATTCCTTTTACATTGCATTACGAACAGTATTGGTACTTTAATATTGTATCTTGCACTAAAATGTTAATCAGTCGATATTCGATGTTTTTCTTATATCGCGTTTTATTTTCAGAGTTCACTCATGTATTTTCATACTTCAAAATGCATTATTCTTTTTAAAAAACCATTCGAAAGTTTTTCAAGAAATCAAGGGAAACAGTGGATGTAACTAAAGCTTGTCAGTGCGGTAAACTACCTTTACCGCAGATTTCTGCTAAAAATTGAAAATTAAAGCCCTCCACCTTTCATCAATTTTTGCGCTTAGTATCCGCACCACAATGTTCACCATCGATTTAGGCAGAGTGATCCACTTGTAGCAGATTAAAGTCTTGAGAAACCGATGGAGATAGCTCCAAGAAATCGTCGAATAAATATTGAAGCAACAGGAAATGGATTTGCGGCGATCAAAATAAAATTGATACTTGAATTTTCGTTTCGCCCGCGATCGGGCCGCTGCGAATCGCCGGGAACATCGGTTCGCCATTAACTTGTCCGCGGACAGAAAATAAGCCAGATCGTTTATTCTGTCGAGGAAATTCGAGGCTTCGTTTCTGTTTCATTTCCAGGGAAGTTCGACCGGTTATGTGTTCCCTGGCTGGCGCGACGAGCCACTTTAAAAGAAACCGATCCGTTTTCTTTCATTTCCTTGTGTCCTCTCTGTGGCCCCTTGTGCTCCCTGCGTCGGAGAGCACAGCATCTCGACTGATTCGCGTGGCAGACGCAGCGAACCACTTTAGCGGGAACTGTGTAATTGCGAGCGGTTCAAGAAACAGTATCTAGGAGGTAAACGGACAAAAGCATACTACTTGGACGGAGGAACGATGGCGATGGCACCCTCGATAAGAGCAGTGTACGCCACCGTTGGCGCTCGCCAATTTCCGCGCCGCGGCCGGCTCCGCTCGTTTCCGATTTTCTAATTTAAAAATTGAATAAGCGGACGGAGCGCCGCGCCGTTTTCCGCTCAGCAACGTTTTCAATCTCGTGCAGGTTTCTTCTACACTTCGATACTGTTCGACGAACTCTCATGCAGAAGGTTTGAGAATTATCTCCAGAGACACGCGGTCCCGGAACGCTTGCTACCAAACGTACGCGCGCAACACCTGAGAGAACACGGTATTCTCTTTGTAACTGGAGAAACCTTTGATCTGCAGAGTTTCAGTTGTAGAAGAGATTCTACGTTCTTTATAGTACAGAAGAGGAACTGAGGCCCGAGGTGTTTGGCAAACATTAAATTAATTATTATCAAAGTTTCTTGTTTTTGGGTTTTCGTCAACACCATCGTATTTTTCTTTTGTCTGAAATTCTCCAATTGTCCTTCAGCTTGTAAACAAAGATGGACAATTTGGGAAGAGGATGTACGATTATTCAATTCAAACAAATTGTCCGTTTTTGTTTACAAGCTGAGGGTAATTGCAGAGAATTTATTGTAACAAATGCAAAGATGACTGCAATGGTATAAGTTTCGTAAACAAGAATCGAAAGTAAGAAAAATTGCAAACAATCGCTGCGCTTGCATCAGTGTAAATTAGTGTGCATTTCGACTGTTCTTTCTCCTTGTGAAGTGACAGCATTCGTAAGTGAACAGGTCTGCAACTATAAACGCTGGTTGCAAGAATATTAAAAAGTTGTACGGGTTTAAAAATGCGAACTGGGCCAGAAGTATTAAAACAGTAACTTGTTTTGAAACGTCAGTTTTATAAATCGATCTTTTCTCGTCGTCTGATAATTAGCATGACCGGCCAACTTTCCGGAAGAACGTCAGACTGTTAAGTAAAGATTGCTGCGTGATATTTTTAATTAAACCATTCACAAGTAAAATAAAGTAGCTGGCGTGAAGTTAACTTCGGTGTAAGCTTTGTAGACATGACGGACGAAGCTCCCAGCGAAGATAAAACGAAATTGCGCTTCGCAATTGAAAGATAACGTCAAGACAAAACTGATAACTTGTAAGTAATAAAATTCGAATAAGCATACTCGACATAGTTCTACTCTGTGTTAATCCTCAGACGATGGATCATTTTCGCAATTATTCAATTGACGATGTTCATCACAATTCTGATCTGTGTTCCTCAATTTTTCAAAACATATTCTTGAAGACGCGTCTTGGAGGTCTGGTCTTTCAGTTCTATTGTTTCTAGCGAAACATACTTACATGTATAATATATCATTAAATATATAATTACATATACATAATTGCATTATGTAATAAAAATGTTCGAGAGTTAAATACCATAGGTTTACCATAAGATCAAAATTGAACACGTGTTTTTCCTTGATACCCTAGTGAATGGAGTATCGGCTATTTAATTCACTTCAATCGCACTCCTACCCCCCCCCATACGGCTACGTGTAAATCGATAAAATAAAATTCCACTTTTAATTTAAAACAACTTCTGCGAATGAAACCGTGTATAAATATCGACAATTGTTTACAAATTCAATGGGGAATAATCAACTTTGACACTCATTCGCGATACTGTCGTGATACTCTGTAACTTCGCACTGAAAATGTTTTTACGTGTTTCGACACAATTATTTACAGATTTGTATAATCCCCTGTAATCCAAAACAGTATATGTTTATATTATTGCAAATCAAATATAATTCTCGCGTAAATATTGGGGAAAATTCAATATTGACAAAGGTAACTAAGTGATTTTCGAGATTCCAACGATTCTAGAGATATGTGCAAATCTGTTGCGCGTATTATTATATGGTAATTTTTAAATAATCTTGCGGATATGGGTTTAAAATAATTTATCTGTAATTCCTTAGTGACAACTGTTAATAAATTTAAGCAGAAAATAATAGCATTCATGCGAGACAAACTCGATGTAAATCAAATCTTTAAAAAATGTGTACTGTCTTTATTTGATTGCAGATTAGGTTTCGTGACAAATCTATGAACGCTATAGTGTCTAATTAGACAAAAGTGAGTGACAATTAATTACACTTTTAAATTGGCTGGCTGAAATTACACGAATCCAGGCAAACGAGGTAATAATACTCCTTGTTTCCTTCATCATTAAATTCTGCATTTCCTCCGTAACTTCATTTCCTTTTATAATTTAGATTATACGCTTTTCTGTTTACTTCTGCCCTCTGTTTATCTCCATGTATTGTTCTGACTTTTTCTTTCTCACAAGTCGACTTTCTTTTCTTTCTACGTCAACTGAAATCTTTTTAAAGCGTATTATCGTGAAAACCTTTTACCAGTTCTAACGCAACTCTTTGTAATTTGTTTATGCATTTCGTGTTTCGTGCTTCAGGTTCTTTTATTAGGTGTCTCTAAAGCTCTTATCTATTTATGTTAATCATGGTCGATCATTTATTAAAATTTTATATATTCTAGATTATGCTAGATAATATTATGAGCATTACATTTGTATAGCAAATGTATTGTCAGGATTAAAGGTACGCGCTTAAGACGATTATTGTATGATTTATTAATTGCATATTCGTATTGTCGAGACTGTGTACACTTTATTCGAGATTTAGTATCATTTATCCAACAATTTGTGACAATGGCTGTAGCAGATTTTGAATTATTTACGTTGCTTTCGTTTTTTACTATTTTTGACCCTCGTAGCTCCTATTCAGGATATAGTCAACCCTTAGTATAACACGGTACTTCGATAACGCGGTTTCCATATAACACGATGCAAAAATTGCGACCGTCCTCCTCCGGCACGATATTCTTATAAAACGGTTTCAATATAGCACGGCTTCGTAAACTTGGGCAACTCTCATATACTCCAGAAAGTCTCCGCACACTTTTCCGTTTCTAACAAATTGTTGTTACTTCGACTCGTATAATTTGGTACTTTAATTTGTAATTGGTGTTATAATTTGGTAACAAAAACAGAGATAAATTTTAAAGCTTCAGGCTTTTATGATACTTTCGCCGTGAATCGTCCATTTTCTAGATTTTTAATGAAAATTTAAATGTAGTTTTTAAATTTCAATGAATTTTTATTATAAATTTAAGTTATAATACATTACTAAGATTTTTGATAATTTGTTACTATATATTGCAGTCTCAGAATTCTGAAAGCATTCGTACGAATATATCAGAATCAAGATTAAAGATATAAGCGCTGGTCAAAATTAAAAGAGCATGGTAGACTAAATATCTGTATCTTACATTATTTTTGTTGCTTTATTTATTTGCATTATATTACTTGTATTCACATTTTATTATAAATTACGTAAAGATCAAGGTAAATCAAATGTTTTATAAATATATTTGAAGGGGTTAAAGTGGGACTAAATGACTTGTTTTCTTTTAAATGTTAGAGAGACTAGCTTACTAGACAATGACGAAACAAATTTTTTTAAAAATTTGCAGTTTCTAAAATTTACAAAACGCATTCTTCGAGTATTTTTTCTGTATTCACATAACAAAATGTCGTTTCTTTATACATCTCGTTATTCCAACCAATTACAATTTTTACAATAATGTTTTTAGTCACTCTCTGGTAAACCAACCTAGTAAAAATCACTTGGCCCAACGTGGCAACCACGTGACACGGTTATGTCAAGCTTTATGCGCCATTCATTTTTACGTAATGAAAAGTCATGTCGTTCATTCAACGCAGTAACCGAATATTTCCATCGACAACGCACGGATGCGTGCAGCTCAATCGTAATTTGGCATCACTGTCCAAAAATGTGTGACAATAGCTATAACTATTCTTTTTCGAACCAGTTATCCCATAAAAATTCATCTCTCCCATTTTGATAGGGATTAAGCGGCAATCGAAACGCGCACGGCAGCGAGTCAGGAACCATGGGAACAAAGCTCAATTATAAATCCTGTTTACGTGCGATCCGTTTCTTATCACGGTCTTAAACTTCTTCTCACCGAAGGCTAATTATCATTAATTAGAAAAGTTGCCCCGCGGCTGGCTCAGCGTTGGCTTGCCATGCCACGCCACGTCGAGTCGACTCGAATCGAGTCGAGTCGAGTCGAGTCGAGTCGAGTCAGGTCGAGTCCAGTCGAGTCGAGCCGAGCCGAACCACACCGAAAGGATGGCTGCTGCTGGCTCAGGTCGACTACGTTTACTTCCGCGTGGTCCTAAAACTTTCGCGGGAAGAAGCTCGTGATAAATTCCGTTGTGAAACAATAATTGCGAACTGGGCCGGCAGATAGCTGGCGGAGCTTCACCTCTGCCGTGAACGATGCAATTTGTACCGCGGCCGGAAAAAGTCCCGGTGTGCATTTACGTTGTGGTTTCTTTCGGTATTATTTCGCTGAACGATAAACGCCCGCGTGATTAACGACGCTAAATACGCTCCCCGTTTCTTCTGTTTACCCTGGATTTAATTCTCCCGCTTAATATCCCCGCGGTTTTGTTATCTGACTAAAGTCGTCCCTATATTTTTTTTTTATTTGCCCTTATGCTTTCGCGTGCTCCGCGAATCTACAATGGGCGCGCAGCTTGCGCTGTTTGCGAATAGGTCAACCGTGATTCGAGATCCTGAAGTGAATGGGACTTGTTCGGGGAGAACATGGTTTCGACGATGAAAATCTTTACGAATATTGTGCCGATAATTGGAATTGTTCGATATTATGTATTTCGCGGAGTAAAACCGTTTTTAGTAGATATTCTTATCAATTTTAGGGTCGTCTTCGGATCTTGGTATGGGATGTCGGCAAATGGAAGAAATCCTGTGATTGAATCAAACTTTTCTAGGATGTACAGGAGGTCGGCGAAAATAATTATTATACAAGCAATGAGCCTTTCCATTTTTTTCGAAATACAAATTGCTAAGCATGGGAGAATCTTATTTATTTTCTTCTGGATGCGCCCGTCATGTAATTTACGCCAATTTCTGTTCCGCGTGGACTTGTTTTACCCGAGTGAAAATCATTAAAATAGAGTATCTACCAACAAAAGAAAAAAGTATTGGGAAAAAGCTAGTATACATTTTTGAGATAGATATTTCTTTAATATAGTTTAACAAAAGAGTAATAAATATGAGATTTCAGGAAACAAAAGTAAATATTTTTCGATATCACTACCGCTATTGTAAATTCAAGCAAACAACCTTTAAATATTGTGAAAATGTTGCAACGTTAACAAAATATATAGCTTGTAAGTGATGTATGTATATAATATATAATATATATATATATATATATATATATATATATATAATATATTTTGTAGTATAATGCCTACGCAAATAGATTACTAAAATTACACAAGTATTCGTTGTCACAATATAAAGAAACTTTGTTAAATATTAAATTAGAATCGATTGCAGACGTCAATCTTTATTTGCTAATACACGTAACTTGCGCACCTGGAATACCTTTTAAATTATGTGTTTTATGAAAAATTGTTCAATAGAAAAATTGATACGCCATCATTTGCATCATTTGAGATTACGCAACTTTTGTATTTAACAATTTTTCATAAAACGGAAAACTGAAAAGTTACTTGACACAGAAGGAAATTGTTTGTTTAATCATGACTCTTCGTTTTAGTAATGCATATATATTTGTCTCTTATATTTTCGTATGAGAAACATATATTAATATACTTTGCACATCATTTACATTACCCAATACGAACGGCAAATCATCATCGGATCGAATCTTACCTGAAACAGAAAAAGCAACAAAATTATTGCATTTGCCACAATAATAGCAGATTACAATTACAGAAAAAGTCAAAGTTAGTGTAAAAATTGTGATTGTCAGAGTTGAGATTTCGTTAAGCGAAACTGATTTCTTCTTCGAGTTCTCACAGACTGACGAATAGAATCTGATTTCAAACTATCGAATAAAAATGTATCCAAATGAGATTTGATTCGGATAAGAATTCATTCGAGTAATTTATCAGAGCAATTCTTATTCGAGTAAAATATTCGACTAAGAAGAATTCATTCGAATAAATATCTCAGACAAATATTCATTTGAAGCGATTCAAATAATGCACAACTCTGCGTCTGAGTATCCCATAGACGTGTATTTTGAAACTTAGGTGACAAAAATTAGGTGACGAAAGATAGAAGGATCTTGTCGGTCGGTAAAAAGTGTTGGCCCTCGAAAAGCGAGAAAAGGAAAAGGCAGGAACCAGAATAAAGCAAGGTAACTAGCGAAAAGAACAGAAGCTAGGACGCGCCGGAAAACTCAGGGAAAGTGGTAAAGCAATAAAGGGAGAAAGTGCAGGGGTTCGTGAGTACTTAAGCGTACACCGAGCGTACCGAGACCTCGCGAAACTTTGGCGGGAAACATTAGAAACAGGAAATATTATAGAGAAACTTAAAGGAAGTCAGGAAATAGAAACCCCGAAAAAGATGCGGGGAAAGTACGAGAACGTAGCCAGCCGAGATTCGTGCCAGCATGATCGCCAAATGTACGCGGAAATTGACTTCGATTGTTTCCATGAGAGCCTCGGAGAACACATAGATCGACATTTTCAGATTCACGTTTAAACGAAATGACATATTCCAAGAAATGTGAAAAGAACTCGCTAATTTATCATATTTCCTACACGCTTACTGTTTTTATACTAATTTCGCGAAAAATCTAGCAGGATAAGGACGAGTTTATCTTGAAAGTTTTTGTTGTTTGCAATCCTGACTAATGAATTATTTTTACTTAACCCTTAATAACTGATTTAAAATTTGGAAAAAATATTCTACATGACGCTAGTTTGCAGCTTCATTTTATTTCATCCAAATATCTCAAGTAATAGCTAGACTGCGGATTTTATGCATTTATTATTGCACTGAGTAGGCACAATTTGAAATAGTGGAAAGATTTGAAGTATTTAAACATGGTTCTACATTATTTTCTATTCATTGAAATTATTAAAAAAAAAGAAGTGCTTATCTGACTCTTTTTTGTTGCAATTTCCCAAGCTAATTTTAATTTTGCATAGAGATCCGCAGTTTATATATAACATAGTATATTTTATGCACATGCAATTGAGTCTTGTGACTCCATGCAACAGTTACGTTTTTAACAGTTGTTCACTTGCTACAATAATTTTTAGCGGTGTTCAGAGTTACCACTCGAGTGCAAAGGGTTAAACGAAGGATAGAATTCTGCAATACAGAATTGTATCGTAAGCAAAGAACGTTGTTTACCAGCTGTAAAATATTAAAAATGGCGAAGTGGGAGGCCGATTCCTCGTGCTTATCCTGCCAGACCGTTTAGAACTCCGTTTATCATTCTCTTTGTCCTACGTGCCTATGTACAACGCGCGGTGTATTAAATTTGTACAAAGCGAACGCAGCTATTACGGACCATCTCGATCGACACAACGTTGCATTATTTAGAAACTTCGTCCAATATCGTTTCCCACAATGATAGTATGATAAAGCATAGCACGTAATGCCTCGAATTCTACCGGGCACATTGCAAAGGTACCTTTCACTAGTTTGCAATCACATTAATTCGAATTTAATGCGTGCTTCTCTTGAAATTCCCTGTCGATGTAACGCGGTAAAATTCCGCCGGCGAAGTTTATGTTCCTTCATGAACGAACGACATGTCTATTAATAGGCCATTAATTTATAGCTCGAACGGTGGCGTTGGACACTTCGCGATGAAGTAACCAATAATCGCACAACACTGTGAGAAAGAGAGAGAGAGAGAGAGAGAGAGAGAGAGAGAGAGAGAGAGAGAGAGAAAGAGAATGTGTGAGAGAGCTCGTCTATGTAGTCACGTGTGTGTCGCCGTTCTCTTCCACGATGTCACATTCGTACAAAGCGCACGGAAAAAAAAAGGATCATAATTCGTTGCCGTAGACCGGTGACGCGCGAATGAAACTGACACGATATCGCGTGCGCACAACGAGTGTCGTGAACAATTTCGTTTCGGAGCCGAGGGTATCAAAACGTAGAGACATTCGCGTTTATATAGGGGAAAATGTTTCGAGGCGATGAACGCGTCAACGAATGCAACGCGAATAAGGGATCGCAAAGACACGCTCGGCGGACGAATTGCGAAAGCCTTAATAATTACTTCCTTTGTAAAACAAAGTGTATCCGAGAACGGTCTCGTACAGCTAATTTCTATGGAACTACTCGCCATTCTAACAACATTATGCGGGAGGAATTGAACATTACATATTTGCGCTAGCGCACATAACTGGCCGCCAAGTAAGTTGAAATAATTAATGTATCAATGTACAGTAATGTGATCATATAAAAAACTGTTATGGTTAGACCGCGGATTTTATGGATTTATGACAAAAATGAACAAAAGGAGCACAGGAGAGTAAAAACGTTGGAAGAGTTCGGAAATATTCTTATATTAGTTTCGTCCTAGAAACCTGCTGAGGAAGCAAACAACTTTTAATTTTACGCCAGTCTGTCTCAACTAAGTAGGTTTGGATAGAAATATTTGAAAAAGTATTGGAAATATTTAATGAAACAGTCTTGTTTCTAATAAATAGCATTTCAAGATTCATTTGACGTCATATAATATTGAAAATAATTATTTATGATGTGGAAAAGAAAATTATTAATTAAATATTGAAAATAATACTTCATCCGTCTAAATTTCTATTAATCATTTGAAATTCTTACCATTAATATCTATGATATAATAAACCTATAGAAAAGGTACAAAAATATTTTTTTATAAATAAGCTTCATAGGCTATATGTATACAGTTTTATAAGCTATAAGTACAATATTTTGAAAATTATTTAATAATCCGATCAAGAAATAGGTATATTCCAAAGATATTTTGGTAAAACCAGCAATCGTGTAAGCACGTGTACGTCGAAAGCTTCAGGAGGGTTTTCTTTCGTTGTGTTTACAACGTGTGTATGTAGCCGAAATGCACATAATCCGCAATTTAATCACAACATAAAATTAGCTTGTGCAATAATTACGGAGTTAACGCGTAGAACATAAAATAACAGGCTGCAAATGCAAATTGTGTAGCAGCAATAAACATACACTCAGGCTTACACATTTACAGTGATAAACATTCGTTTAAATGGAGGGTGCATCACGCACTTTGACCAAACTATTGCTTTAGTCCGCATATATTCCCCAGATGTATTTTTTATAAATTAAATGTTGTGAATCAAATACGATTTCTTGACCTAAAGTGCAAATTTTGATGAAGCATTATTTTAGTATCCTTTCAGCGATTGTTTCTAAGGAGCTTATAAGTATAATTCTATTATATTATATTACAGAATTTTATTCCAGATGTTCTATATAGATATTATATTTTGGAATTCGGTTCTAGAATATAATAGAATTGTAATAGAATTATATTGTATTATGTAATTATTCTATTCTATTATTTATATAATTATATTCTATTATTAATAGAATTGCATTCTATTATATTGTAGACTTGTGTATAATTACAAATAGAATTTTGATTCTACCATATTGTAATTTATTTAGTTTTATTATATTATAATAGAATTATGTATTACAATCCTATTCCTTCTAATATATTAATAACTCTTATGCTCGCCCACCGAAGATAAAAATTGATTCGAAAATAAGGAACAATGACGCATAAAATAGATTTAAAATTTATTCGGAAGGCACCTAATTAATTATCCAGTAATTTATTATCCACCACACAGTTTTGGTAAACACGTAAGCTTCCAGCGTCTCCGATCCCAATTTGATAACGACCAACGTGTCATAAATCTCTAGATGCTATTTAGCAACCATTAGCTCAACTAAGCGTATACCATCCTTTGGTCTAGAATTCTTGCAAGCCACCACGAAGAGGACCTCCACCCTCACATGCGGTCAAGTTTGTGGTGGCCATGTCTACTTTGTGCAAAAGACACGTTAGGTCGAGCGTTTCCAGCTTAAGTTATTGAATGAGAGCTACGAATTATTGAATACAAGCTGCTGGCGCAACGAAGACTGTCGTTAATCATTTGATAAATTTTCTACTGTGTCTGAAACACCGGTATGTCCTGCTCATCGCTTTGTTGTTTACGAGGGGCGTGTACGATCTTGTCGAAAATTTATCTTATTCCATTCTCTTCATTTCGAAAGATGTTACTCCTACGCTCAGTTCATAAATTATTGATTCATAAATTTAGTTATCCGTTATACCTTTTTAGTATATTGTTTTTGTACTGGTGTATCAATTTGACTGTCTATGTATTGGGTTGGCAATTAAGTAATTGCGGATTCTTTTTAGAAAATCAAAGACAATTTTTTCATGGAACTAAATAACTTTATTCTGTAATGTATTGCCCATTTTGATCAATGACCTTTAGCCATCTTTCAGGCAGCATCATAATCCCACGTTCATAAAACTTATGGTTTTTATTAGCAAAAAACTGAATCAGGTACGATTTGACATCATCATCATTATTGAAATTTTTAGCATTCAAGGAGTTTTGTAAAGATCGAAACAAAAAGTAATCAGATGGTGCAAGGTCAGGACTATATGGTGGATGTGGCAAAACATCCCAACCAAGCTCCAATAATTTTTGCCGAGTGGGCAAAGATGTGTGTAGTCTTGCATTGTCATGATGGAATACAATAATTTTTCGATTTGTCAATTCGGGCCGCTTTTCTTCAACTGCATTGTTTAATTTCGTTAGTTGTTCAATGTAGACATCAGAATTGATCGTTCGGTTGGGTGGTAAGAGTTCAAAGTTGTATCATTTTCATTACGTTTCTTTAGCAAATCGCAGCTGTTAATGCGTTGCGTTAAATGCGTTTCTTTCAGTTCATGAGGAACCCATGTATCGAGTTTTTGAACATAGCCAAGTTGTTTTAAGTGATTTTCAATGCATGTATGTGATACATGAAGCTTCTTTGCAATCTCACGTGTCGTACTGTGACGATCCGAATCGATTATTGCTTTGATTAGGGCGTCATCAACTTCAACTGGACGACCAGAGTGTTTTTCATCTTTGAGTGAAAAATCACCAGAACGAAATTTGGCAAACCAATTTTGACATTGCCGTTCTTTTAAGGCTTCGTCACCATAAACAGCACATAACTTTTTATGAGTTTGCGATGCGGTTTTCCCTTTGTAGAAATAAAACAGCAAAATATGACGAAAATGTTTCTTTTGATTTTCCATTTTTCAACGAACGCCAAACGAAAACTACACAACCGATCAAAAAACTTTTTTTACTGATTGACAGCTGAATTGCCAACTATCAAATAACAAAATGTGTTTTACATTTGTACTACGTCTGCAAACCTAAAAATTCAACTGAAGCCATCTATGAGTGAAATCCGCAATTACTTAGTTGCCAACCCAATATTATACAAAAGTGTCTAGGTAATAAATAAAGTGTGGTTCACATATGTATATATTGCACAGAAGTGTTTAAACAATTAAGATTTTTAACAATAGAGTTCTAACTAGGTTGTGGATTTTATGCATTCACAATTAAAATATGTAAGTGCAATTTAAGAATATCAACGCATTATTTCTTATTTATGAAAATTATCGCAGAGGAAATGAAATTTCTGGCTGGTGGTAATTTTATATACATAAAAGTTCTGGAAAATGTTGAAAGCAAAAGTTATATTCGATAAGAACTCTGTGGTCGTAAAAATTTGCTGTACAATGTATCACTTAAAAAATTGCAATGACACTTTTTCATTCACATACGTGACAATTAGACTAGGAATTTGAATTAGATTTGGGATTGTTCTATTATTTAACTCGTTTAGATTGCTAAGAAAAAATATAAATGTCTCGTGATTAATCAAGACAATTTCTATTTTGCATAAAAATCCACAGTCCAATGACAATACAGAATAGATACTACCAATTGCTTCGTAAATGAAGTTCCTCGACAGCGCGTTGCTCAATTTTGAAATTCGATGTAAAAATACATTTCCCAAAAATTACGAGAGGGACTAAGTCTCTTCCTGCTATGAATCATGTAAGGTGGAATCGATACAGGTGTTCGCGACGTCCATTAAAATTGGCTGGACATCACGAGCATTCATTATTCGCAGAAAATCCTTTCACCGGAGGAAAAAAGAAAACGAGTTCTTCCCTAAAATTTTCGTACATTATAATTTCACTCAGCTGCATACGGCACTAAGTGCATTCACAGTCTGGCGACGAGCGAGGGAGGGAGACAGGGCTAATGAATCCATTACAGAATCGTGTCCACTGCTTTCTGCAATCGCGTTACCATTCCCAGATAGCGGGAGTATGCGAGAGATGGAACGGAGGGGTCGGGCGGCGCAATACTGCGAATGCCATTTATCAGAAGAATCCATTCGAATTAACTTCTCTAGAATGCAAACACGAATTGTTCACGGCTTACGGCGTCGCGTGTTCATCTTCTAGGAAACAAAAGCGAACGCAGCTAATCGTATAGATGTCCTCTGCAGACGCGAGCCACCTGCTTCGTCCTCTGTAAATAAGATTACAATTACTTCATCGTAGTCTGAATATTTCAATAGCCGGAACGGTTTGCTCTATAAATCTCCCGGCGAAACGATAATTATTACGAAGCGCCGCGCCGGGAAATTCGAGACGTACAAATGAGTTTCGTCTTCGTGCTCGCGATTGTCGCGACGCTGCTACTAATTGTAAGTAAGAAAACTCGGCTGCAAATTGCACGCGCTTCTCTCCTTCTCTCACTCGGACAGCACCTGTTCGACAACGATCAAAGCGACGACGACAACGCTCCTGCATGATAACGTATCATTAATAACGCCGAACCGACTTCTCTCTGGATATTCAATTATATTCCCTTATAAATTCGTAAACGTTGTGGAACTGTTTCGCCGAGCTATGATGTCGGATGACTGAGCGAGCATGATCCGCTGTTGCAACTGTTTCGAATTAAGTTTGAGCTTCTCGCAAACAACCAACGCTACTCTGATTGCGAAATTCCTTCATGCGTGCACAGGGAATAATATCTTGCAAGAATTTCACTATTTACGCATTCGAATATCTTCTCTCAGTGATGTCAACATACAACATTTTCATTTGACAAAAGGATTTTTCAGAAATTGCAGGATTTGTATTTTTCAAATCTGACACACGACGATTAATGGTTTCCTAACGTTATGCGATAGCCAGTAACAGCGATTGATTTACCTATTTTGCTTCGTTTGTGTTGATGGTTCTATCCGACAATAGGTCAAAGGGTTAATAAACGATGCGCGTTACAATGCAATCGCATTTTTGTATGGTCGACGAAACAGTCGACTCTTACCCTTGAAAATATCGATCGTTTTCAGAGCTGCGCTAATGTTAGATCATCGGACTTCAGTTTTCCGTGAAGTGGAATGAAATATCGTTTACTTTGCAAAATCTGAGATGCCACGCTATTTCAAGGTTCGCGAAATTCTCTTTGTTTCCGACGGATCGGTGCAGCATTCAACTTTCGACAGACGTAAACATGGTTGCTCTTAGCATTTCTATTCCGATCGTGTTACAAGAGGGCTAAGCGGGCTAAGCAATTGTCCGTGGCCCCGAAGGCATGTTTGACTTTGTTTGAATTTTATATATTGTACAATTTGTTTCCACTTTTATTAATAATTAACACGACCACGCGATTTGAAAGAAGTTCGCGTCAAAATGACTGAAATATAATATTACTACTTACAAGATCATTGTTTTCTTAATCTAACTTTGGTGATGTGAATAAGCGTACTAAGTATGCAATTTGAATTGTGCAATATTGATTTTGAGAGTATCAATTTTTGTTGACTTCATGGCGACTCATAAAATCAATCTAATATAGATCTAATAAACGTAATACGTCCTTTAGTTTGGAAGTTCTGTATTTCATAACTTTTGTACTTAACATTTTTCCCGAAAATGTATTGTTTCCGAGATATTTAGATTTAAAATTGTCAAATGAATCCGGCATATGTTATCTGTTAGGGTTCTCTAACATTAAGCATGTACTCGCAACTTTAACCCGTCAAAAGCGATTTCCACGATCGCAAGTTTCCCTCATATGCTATTATATTTGTTATTTCTTTCTTAAATGCTTTGAAGTTTGATGACTATATTTAATTCGTATTTAAAACATTAGGTTTCATTTACTTATCGCAACAAGCAGCAAGGAATCGCCGAAATATGCTTCGGTTTTCAGGCCCAAGGCGAATTATGTCAGGAGATGTTCCTTCGGGATGACAAAATACGCGGAACCCTGGGGCTTCTATAATTATTGTTATACCTAGAAATTTATCAAGTGTGAAAACAAACGCTGTCTCGCGAGCGACGCGATATATAATCCGCGATTACACAAGGCGTTCTGAATATATCGCCCCCGTTTCATGATAGGATGGTCGAGATGTCGAAAAAGCGACGGCTTCGCGCGCTTATTTCCGCTCATGAATAATCATGCGCGATGAGACCCTCGCGGGAAAAATTTTAGACAGCCGCGCGAAATGTCGCGCCCGCTGAAAAGAGTCTAATTTTCTTGAAGATAAGGAGGGACCATGATATGATGCTTAGACATTGAATGACGGTAATTACCAATTCGGGTAGGTACAACAAGAAGGTTTTTATCGTTTAACAATTTATGGATCAGCTTATTTTAAAGTCACGTGATGACGTATCGTGTTTATTAATCTAATTTCACGTATCTCGTTCCATTTCTAAAGTAAATTCAATGTTTAAATTCCGAATTTATTATATAATTATAGTCATAATGTATCAAATTTGTGTACATGTGTCTTCTAATTCTAACTTATAAAATGATTTTGAATTGTTTGTTACATGACAAAGTGTTTCAAATGTGTTTTTAATATCAAAAATGCTTTGCAATTTGTTCTTTTATAGTTAATACTTGAATCTACAATTGAAGGCATTATGGAACGCTGATTATTAGATAATATATTCTTTAAATGTTTCTTGAATATAAGCAATGATGTGTTATTCATTGTAATATTAGAAGGTTAAAAATATATTAAATAGAAGGTTAAAAATATGTTTATATTTAGGCTTACATATTTACATTACAGAAATTTTATTTATGTATGACGGTCTAATACGACCATCAGCTTGTTTATAATTTAAATATAGCTTCACTCTGCGAATTTGTTACTTCCTTTTTATTAAAAAGTTCAAATAGTCGAACATTTACTGTCTGTATTTTTGTGAATGATTTTTCATCCAAAGAGTTGTACAGTGTTCGGGAGAAATGAAAGTTGTAATATTTTCTGCATGACAGCCGCATCTTTAACATGTGTGCTGTCATGCGTATAGTGATGGAAGACATTTGGGTTAGTGCAGAATTCTATTTGTCATTCAGGTTCTTTTCAGCAGGAGGAAAGTGATTCATCTGAAATATCGACACTGTGTCTTCAAATAAATATTATCACCTGCATCGAACTTATGAATGTTCGAACTTATTATTAAACTTTTGATTTACTGTCGTTTGATAAGATAGATGTTCTTCTAAATGCTCATCTTTAAATATGCTTCGACTTAACAAAATTTAAAAAGGACTGACCCGTGCAGCAGAATATTATTAAATACTATGTTTAATGTTAAATAGCTTATTAGTGTTGTCATCTAAAAGAGATTATTTAACACTATTTTTACCGATCTTATGTATAATCTGTTTTTGCCAAATTGATGTTATAAGCATTATAGAATATGTTGAAGAAGATGTATTTAAATGAAACTAGTATATTTAATCTGTAAAATATTGATTGATTTTAAAATTTCTTATCTCTCATTTAATTGAAACAAATATCTGGTTCTCTAGTGTCTATTGACAATAAATTGTAGACTGTAAATTATAATTTACTCTGGTTTAAAATAAAATTTGATGAGGTGTCTTTTGAGTTCTTTGGTAAGAGCTACGAAAGTTGTCTTCGATCTCTTTGATAAAAATAGTGATCAATTCAAAATTGGAACGCTCTTCATTAACTTTTTCGATAGAAACGGAGTTAAATTGAAATTGTAAAAGATGTATTTTGACGTCATTGGCAGAAATAGCGCTAAATAAAACGTGCATTTCGACGTCTTTGGAGGTCACATTTTAATATTTAAAAAGTAACGTTGACGTTCTCGGTAGAAATAGTGTCAAATTAAAATTTGAAAAGCTACATTTCAACACAAATTTTAAGTAACATCTTTTGATCTCTGTGGTAAAAACAATGTCATATCAATTTTGAAAATTGGCTTTCGATGTCTTTAGTAAAAATAGTGTTAAAGCTAAAGTTCAAAACATAAACAGTTCAAATATAAAAATTTCTATGTCGAACATAATAAAGAAGATCATAAAACCATATGGATATCTACGCTGCACACACGAAAAGCTTTTATTTATGTAGATAATTCGATTGTTGGCTTTATTACGCACATTACGGAAAGAAAACAGTTCCTGCAAACATCGTACGCACATTGTGCACACGTAGAACTATACTGTACGTAGTCACTGCATTCGTACAATTACCGGAACGAAATACCTTTAATGAGAATTCACTTGGAAATTCGCGTCGCCGGGAGAGTCGACCGATTTTGCTCTCAAAATTCCGGAAACCTGCCAGAGAATTATAGGAATGAGCGACGTCACAGGGCACAATTGCGAAAGCCGGCACCGTTGGAATTGTCGGCCCTTTGTTGAACGCAAGCAGAGTCGTAATAAGTACAATGAGATAGAATCAAGTATTGTGTCATCTAATGCGCCTAATTAAATTCTTGGGGCTGGGTTTAATTGTAAAATATAACTCAAACAGTTCTTAATACACCCCCTACTACCTCCGTTGTTTTATGCACCAGTAAGTACTTCCTATGACATAATTGGAACCTTTGGCTGCAAGCTATGCCAATCTCATGAGAATACGATAATAGTGTTTCATTTCCGAACCTGAGCAGACTGTCTACGCCGCTTGTTCTTTACCACGTGGTTACATACAGTAATATGCACTTTAAGTATCTGTTATTAACGATGGCTATGAACAAGCTCGTTCGCGTAATTACATAAATAATTTTCGACGAGTGACATCGAAGTATTTTTCAAAAGTAGTGAACTTTCGTTTAATAATTTTATATCGGAACAAAATTTATATTTTTATGCGTTAATAAAACTTATGTTTTTGTATATGCGATTTGACATAATATATGCTCGTATTTAAATATTTGGCTTAGGAGAAACTAAATATAACGGTAAGAATAGTGTTGAATTACGGTGAATAAAAAGGTGACACGACAAGTCGCCGCAAGCTGACTTTGACCTAACAATTTTTAGACAATGGAAATGTTTGGTAGTACCCTTGGCACAGTCTACCTTGTATATTGGAAATAATTAAGTAATTGTTCTTTGAGAAAATATGGTTATCTGAGTGCAGCGATCTCTACAACGTGTTCCATTGTTCAGCGAGCGTCGCAGTGAACGTGGTTTATGTTCGCCTTGTGTTTATTTCGTAAGAATAACACACTATCAAGTTGATGTAAAAATCACAAAAATGCAATATTAATCAATGAACTAAAACAATATTAGTTTTCATAGGATATTTTAATCATACAGCATCTTATTTTATACGTTGTTTAATACTATGTTAACATAATATTGATATGTCTCTATACTTATTGTCCCGTCTCTTAGAGCAACACAAGTAATTCTTTGGTGCAAATAACGGAAATCGTTTTAATTTTTTGTATTATTATTGATAAGCTAATTTAGAGTTAAATTAATTTATAGTTTATTTATTTCGTTTCTCTTTTTAACGTTTTAGCATGTGTAGGTTACATTTTAAGAAATTAATGAAAATTTCCAAAAATGTTACTACGGCACTATGATCCCAACCCACTCATATGATTATTAATTATACGAATATTTTATTATAACCAAAAGTTAAATCTAATCATGTGGATTTTTCAACAATTTCTTTTACATTTTACCACCAACCCTTTCGAGCATTTCGACGGGTCTGACTCGTGACGACAATTATGATTATTATTTATCGAGTATTATTATTGTTATCAATATTTAAACGTCCAAGTAAATCAGCACACAACAATTTAATTTTAGTTTCTCTTCAAAGAAATTATTAAAATTGCAAAAGTTCTAAATTAGAAAGCAAATTTCAACACGAATAACAAACATGTATTCGTTAATAGCATTCTTCATAAAAATTTGTCAACTAACCGTTAGTTCGCGTCCCTTTTCGAACATCTGTTGTTTCGTTCCCGTGGTAAACAGTGCTTGTTATGTAACGATCATCGTCTTATACGGCTTCCTATACCTGGCAGGAGGTTCTCATCCGTGGTTTCCGGGGAGACGAGCGCGTGCAGGTCAGAATTACGCGTTCGTCGCAGGCGTTCCCGCGGCGTTAATTAATGAAATTAATCAAGCGACGCGTGTACTGTAGAATCCGTCGCATTAAACCCTGTACGAATAATAATTGCGCTTTCGCGGAGAAGCGCACAAAGTCGTCGGGTAAAAGTTCCGCCGAGGCAAGTACGATAAATTCTGCGGTAAAACAATAATCGCCGGGCGCATCCCCGTGCCTGGCTGGTAAAATAGCTACGGGGCTCCCCTGTTTTCGGGTATAATTCGCGGCAGCCGGAGATAACCCGAGTGTGCAGGTTGTATACCGCGACCCCAGCATCCTTTCGACATTGTTTTGCGACGATCAAAGCGACAACGCTTCCCGTGGGGTATAACCGCGCCTCTAGCTCGCAACTTATTGTTAATAACGGAAGACCGGGCTCCCCGTATTGAAGCGCGCAGGCATACTAAACGTCAAATTAGTGTACAAAGATGAAGAACAATATGAGAACGCACAATGCACGCACAAACATCCTGGCGAATGTCATGGAAACCGATACGATGCGGCGTTGCATCGCGTCTCACAGCGGGGTATGCAGGTATTTCAGCGATTTACATACTCGAAATTATTTATATTATTTGTTTGATTAAAAATACGGTTTTATAAGGACAGAAATTATTTCAATGCATTTTTTAACGGTTTAATCATATCTAGTAGAATAATGCTTAATGCAAAACTAAAAATTGGTATGATATGAAATAGAGATGCACGCAATACCTGTATACCTATATGGTTAAATCTAACAAAAATCGTATGTGACTAATATACTATATACAATATATGCGTCATCTAGATGAATATATTTTTATATGTTTAATCACACGATGATGCCTACATTTATTCATCTGAAGATACTTCAGAGCATTAGCAAATAATGTATCTTTATAACTCCATTTATAACTAATGAAATAGTTAATACTCCTTTCTCGCAAGTACAATTAATATATAACTTGTAATAATCAATTAGTTAATGTTAAGAGTCAGCTTAAATTGTTCTATAAGTTGAAATTGGCGTTTAATGTACGACAATTAACAGAAATGTTGATTAATAAAGTTATATTAATACAAACATATCATTATTGTCTCTATTTCTACATTTCTACAATGTCAGGGAATTTCAACCCGTTTCCTACGTCCTCTGTATCATTTTCACTTAGTGGTAAAAGGATTTGTAAAGTATCCTTTGAAAATAATTTGGTACTCCGAGTATTCCATTCCACTCGTTCCTTAATTAAGAGAAATATCTGGTTTCTTTCGCGCAAGAGACCATCTACATATCATTTCGGACTTCAAATATGAAGGATATGATGTTTCGAATATGAGAAAAATAATTTTGGCCAGCGAATTCTGACAGATCCACACTGTGCATCGCCGGCTTACCTGGTAGACGATTAGCTTGTTAGAAATCGCGTAACTGTCGCGGGTAAACGCACGCTGGAAAAATGCAACAAGCAAAAACGCGGGAATTGGTCATGAAAGTTTTAGGCGAGGCCTGTCCCTCCGTGTATTGTAACCATTTTCCGCGCGGATTCTCCGCTGCGGGTAATTTGCCGGCGCGGCGGGCCGCCACGCGCTATGAAACTGATATTAAATGTTTCAGCTCTGGGCTTTTGATCGCCATGTTTGCACGACGACGCGGAGAACGCGAGTGTTATTGCGATTATAATTGTATCGCATAATGGGTATTAAGTGAAAATCTGAGGATAAGGATGTTTCAAGAATGACAGCTCCTCGCAACCAGAGAGATGTGTCAAAAGTCTAATAGGAAAAAATCATGGAAAAAAATTGATATTTATTCGTATAATAGGTAGTCGTCATTAAATTTTAAAGAAACTTTTTAAAAATGCGATGATTCGAGAAAAAGAACTTTTATGTTTGTAGTTACCAATAATCATTACAAATGACAGAAATAGTTCTTGATTATTACAATATTTTCCATTATAAATGACGGAATGAATTGTTTGGTTACAAATATTCATTATCAATGGCGAAAATTGTTTGTGACAAAATTCTTCAATTCTTTACCCCGCCTATTCGTCGAGATTTTATTGAAATAGAAGGTTCCGATACATGATAATTAATTTTGGTTACGTAATTGGTTCAGCTCTTTATTGTCAATTAGCTGAAATCACTTTAAAATTTCGTATCGACCATTCAGGGCAATACCAGGACAGTATGCATATAGGTCGCAATAATCTGAATTTTTATTGGTGCAATTTATTCGATGTTTGCCAATTTTTCATGCTTCCAACTCCACGCACGAACGCCGTAAATGCCGGGAAAAATCGCTGAAATTAATTAAATCATTAATTGCATACCGAAGATTCCACTAGAATAAATTGCATATAAAAATCAAATTCCGTGTGCACAAGTGCTTGGATGCGCGCTTGTCACCGTGACAAAAATAATCCGATTAAAATTGCCGTATTTTTCAGCTATTAACGTCCTCCATTCGGTATTCTCAAACGAACTTCCGGTAACGATGCCGTAATTTAATTCTCGGCTTTGTTCGCGCCGACACAATACGCGACCCAACTTTCTGTGAAACCAAATGTTGTTGTCAAACATACTACAAAACCTGAAAAACATTTTCATTCGAAATTATGGCGGGTTGAACACTGTCCGCGGTATTGAGGGGAAAAGCCATTCGTCACGTTAATAAAGGGAAATACGAATGGAATAGCTACACAGTGATTGTTGTAGCGTAAACACGAGTTTTGTAGAAATTTTTACGGAGGTAGATTTGTAACACCGATAGCTAAAGCTTTTTTAAAACGCTAGTTTTTAGACTGTCTGTTAACAAGCCGTGTTTTCAAATATCGTCAAATAAAAGATCGAGTTCAAATTCTAGAAATTCATTTTCGTTCAACAATTAGTCAAGTAATAATTAATAAAAATCAATAATTAATAAAGTTAAGTTAATTAATTAATTTTTCGAGCAATAAAGCTTTTCAAGCGACTGTGCACGATTGAAGTATCGCGATATTTTAAGCTACCTTTATGACACTTTTACTGTAATATTAAATAATCTTCTAATATAGAATTTTTCTGTACAATTTTATTTATGTCCTAACGAAATCTACAAAGTAGACAGGTAAAAAGATCATAATTGCGAAAAGCAGAAATATTAAAATAGCTGCAGATTGCTGCATTTGCTGTACGAAAAAGTTCAGTTTATGGACCGAATTAACACATTTTTTCGTAAGTTTTTGTTTTCAGAAAAATTGTTGAACCTTTCTGGCTCTGCCAGTATTGTTAAAAACTGCGTTATTATTTGTACATCGTACACTACGATATACGTAACGAATTAAGCAACATCAGACATCAGTTTAATGGCTGTCCCCATAACTGAGTTGATATAACCATCAAATTGATTCGTTTTAGATTGAGTTACGATCTAATTCGAGCAACAGAGTCATCTCGGCAGGCGTCATAGCAGTCGCACATAAAATTGAACTCGAATCGGGGTCGTGTGAAAAGCAGCGTCATGCATGCACAATAATTTAATTACTTTGATGGTTGATCCTATTTCAAGGTGTTTAATCGGTCGAGAAGGCAGGAAATTATTTTCAGGATGACATCCCAGAGCTTTCAAACTTCCAGTTATCTTCTAATTACAGATGAGTATTAAGGAGTATTTTACTGTAAATTGGGTTTCTATTTATCTTTCTTTAGGATTTTTGAACGAGCTTTTATTTGCGAGGTTCGTTCACACATGTTTCAAAATGAGAAAAGGATAATTACTTCAAAGATTTCCACTGTGGTACCCCTTTAAACGAAATTAATTATCGATTGATTTTATAATTCTTATAGTATCATTCGATGTTTATGTAAACGTACAATCGTGGATACTAATTTGCAATAAAGAAACTCGTGCAGCGGTTTTTTCCTTACATCTCCGTACTGGAGGCTTTACTGTGCGGATAGTAACATGTATACGGTTATAAATTCGATTACAATCTTGGTACCGCTGCTTTTTACGAGTTAGGAGATGTCATGAATGCATAAACATCCGCAGTAGACTTATCATGTGAAATCTTCCAGTAGCACTATAACGCTCCTGCTTCAAACGGAAGTTACACTCTAGTACAATAGGAGGTATTTTGGAAAGTTGATGTTTTAAATGGGCGAGGATAAGTCAGTTCTTATTACTTTTCGTAATGATTTAACGAACTTTTATGATTAAACTGTGATAACATTAACGGGAAACGAATACGTGTTTGGACGCAACGACATAATTTTGTTCAGCTAATAATTTATAACGTTCAATCTTTCCAAAGATAAAAAATGAAACACTGTGCAATCCAATAAGAACAAGTGATCGTAAAATTTTTCGATACTTTTTATTTGCAAAGACTTGCACTCGCATCGGAAGTGCAAATTGCCAAAGCTATTTTGCTAATTAATTCGTTACTTTCAACGTAGAACTGTTGGTATTTGTGCACGTCTGGAAAACGAATGAAAGTGAAAGATAAACATTAATCCAATCGCGAATACTTGGCTCCATCACAGAACAAATAGTCGAGGTTTAAGGCCATCTATATCACGGAATTCTTCAACCACTTATTTTTCGGCCTTTGGCGCAGTCCTGAATCGGTATTTCATAATACTTCCGCGCCATTTATATTTTGGTGGGTGAGGTGGAGATGAAAGATGGTGGAAAGAAAGAGAAATGGTTAAAAAATGAAAAGGAGAGTTCTATGCTGGACTTTGCCAGTAGACCATTGGTAAAATACCTAACAGACTTTACTTTAGATACGAAGGTACATACTTGATGGGGCCACTGTCGGACTATGTTTCAGAATGATTTGTCTTAGATTTTGTACCTTATTGTTATAGAAACGATTGTTTTTCCACCAATATAAGTTTAAAGTGTGTGTACTCTACTAAATGTACAATTTTTGAAAGATCGACAAGGTTTCAACCGATTGACTATAAGACATTGTTGAGTATAACGTTGTTGTTAATAATAAAAATTACTTACATTACATTGTAAACATTAAATAACATTAACTCTGTAACAGATAAAAATTGGCAGTCGTTTATTCAATTTTTAAGTGTAATATGAATTTTATTACAAATAATTGCAAACAAGTGAACCTAATTTGCAACAGAGCGAATTTTAATTGCAAAAGGATTCATTTTAAGAGCAAAAATTCTAAAAGAATGAAGACTGACCCAAAAATTTGAATTATTATTGAAACGATAAGAAATACCTTGGACGTGTCATCACTAATGTCGCTGTATGTGATTGTCATACTAAATGAGGAAAGAACAGTTTTAAACAGTATAAACTTTATTAAATTCGCAACTGTGCATGCACAAGAGCTTTGTGCCACGAGTCGGCTGAATGACGTCACGTTTTTTTTCCACAATCCTGAAAATATCAAATATAAAAATTGATTTACGGTTCTGGAATGATACGTAAAGGTGAAAATTGTTCTGCGCAGGGGTTATGAGAAATTACGTAAAGAAAGTATCTCTGACTTTTGTAAAACAATTTAATGAAAATGGCGACCCGCATAAAATACACGTTGCAGTTAGGATGAATGTTATCGATCCTGAAACTTCTGCAGATAGGTCACCGTGACTGCGCTATTTTAGCAGATCTAATAAAACCGGGGTGATATCACTCCCCAAAAACCGTCGCCACGTTTCTTATTCGTCTCAATTTCGCAAAACTCGTTCCTCAATCTCAACAAACTTCATCTGCACAATTTCATTATTAATAAGTCACCGTGAACAGAGTAGCGCGCTATAAACTGAAATTACACATTCAAATTTTAATTATCTTCGAGTCATTACTTAATTTATGACCTTATCCTGATTTTGTTAGTTCATATATGCGCATCGAAAATCCATTAATTTAGTGTCTGAAGCTGTACTATTATAGGAAAATCATTAGAAGTTATATAGTTCACTCCTAATTTGTTTAATCTAGCTTTTGTCAGCTTATGCCTTCAGTTATTAGTACACAGGAAAATATATAATCGAGCTAATTTATTTCTTCAATGAAATGAGAAACTATACCTTCTTAGTTGAAGATTTGCTGTTAAGATTAAGATGGAGTATTAATTAATATTAATATTAATTTCACGAGATAATTTCAACATTACTCACTCTTTTCTGTTCTATGTGAGTATAATATTGTTTCTCTCGTGCAATACTGCAACAGTGAAAAATTTTTCAAGAGAAAATAATGAATAAATAATGAATTATTTTCATAATACAAGTTTGCTTATATTAAATAACATCAGTGTCAACTTCACATTTTGACCATCAAATGATGTATTGGAGTAAAATCAAATGTTACCTCCTCATTATCATTGCTACTGGTATTATTATTGTTATTATGTTGAATTTTTATATAAGGAAATTAATTAATTCATGGTTTCCATGTTTCAAAAATAAAATTTTATGAAGCTTAAAAGTTTGCAAAACATATTTATATAAAGCTTCACATTGCAACGTCAGAAATTGTCTTTTCCTTTACACATAAATGATTTTAATCAAATAAAACATTATCACTTACTCTAAACAATTTCTAATACGGATTGTAGAAACTGCTAAATTGGTATATGCAGATACATACGTGGCACAACATAGTGTACTAGTGTATAGAAATATTTGATCGGATATTAACACGGTAAAATTGAAATAATTTAATATCGGTATAATAATTTATTTATTATTTACTAAGTGACTACTTAAAACTTGAATTCTTTCTTTAATAATTTTAATAGGTCGAAAATAATATTGATATTATAAAAATGTTTTCTTCTGTTTCATATTACACATGCTCATGTTGATCATAAATGCATAATATTAGAAATATAATTATTAGATTCTTTAGAAGTTGTTTAGATCGATATCCAATTTTTCGAGCTTTCATCTTACTATTCCATATATTTTCTATTTGAAGGGTCAGTTGAAACGTGTTAAAATAGAATATGAGCAATTTTATTCGGTAAATTAACGATAGCCTGGCAACCGAAGCATTTTGGGCATAGCGCCAGGATAAGACGGAGAATTATGAAACTGTATAGAACGAGTCGCTTAATCAATCCATAAGTAACGAGGGTTTATTAAAACACCTTAATCGCCTTTTCACCGCTCCTTTATTTACCGTGAAATCTTATAACGAGCACTGCGTTCTCTGCATTTCTCGATTCCTTCCGGCAAAAGCAAAATTTTTCGCAACGCCTGCAACGCAAAGAATTCTTTATCTGCGCGATACTGTCTTCTTTCACTTTTCTCTTCCACTGTCTTCCTCTTCTTTCTTTACTCTGTGCATCCGATACGATATGCTTTCGAAAACAATTCTTTTGAAACGAACAGAAGGATTTCCTTCGAGAAAGGAGTACCCTCTACGCTCAATCTATCAGTCAAATTTATAACTTCGTGACACACTGAGAATAAAGGCAGAGAGACAAAGCTCCAATGAACATCGTACCGATCTCCTTTTTTTTTTCACTGATCCTATCTTCATTGGTATTTCGACAGCGATGAAAATGGAATATCTGAGTGTATCCGTTGTTATCGCCGCGATAAAATCAGTTGCCGAAACATAAGTGCAATTGAAATCTCTCTAAAGCGTTTCATAAAAGGTTCTTATAATTAAATCGCTTATTCTCGTCGCACGTACACAGTTTCACGATATTTAGTTTGCCAGTTTGGAAAGTTAGTTCAGCGAAAGCTCTTCAATTTTGTTGCAAACAACGAGTCGATCAAATATTTGACCACTTTCCGCGCGTATTGTCGTTCTCCGCTGCGAAAAGCAACGAAATTGAAACAGTTTTTCTGTTTATTCTTTTTGAGAAGAGAATTCTGACTGGAAAAATCATTCGGCCGAGTCGTTGCTTTTGGGTCTAAGTGAAGAGAACAATATACAGACTTTATAACAGGATTAGAATATGTAACACTTGGGCATCAAATAGTTGTAATTAACGATCCAGTTAAAAGTGGCAATAATTAATCAATTTATAAGTTAGAGTGTAGAGTGAGATAAATTTGTAAAAGCCAAATTTTCATATCGTATTTAAGAGAGTGAGAAATTAAATAATGTACTCGTCGAATTAAACCAATCTGATCAATTGTATTTCGATCTTTGTTCGGTATTCGGTATTTCGGTATTCGGATACCTGTACATACATATGTATATCGTGTTTCCTGGGTCCCGTTATTATCATTAATAAACATATTTCACTTATAATTTTAAAGTCATTGCACGTTATCATTTAACGAACCTTTGATTTAATAAATTCATACATCATTTAATAAATGTTATAAATTAAAGTTAAATGTCATAGTATTAGCGTGTTTAACAATTTTTAGGAAAGACCAAATGAAATATAAATGATTCGTTCGTTCATTTGTGCCATTACGACTAACGATTTTTACAATTTCTCATAGCATTATTCACATCCGAAATTGGTTCCTGGGGTAGCTTTTATCTTATTTTGCGAATTCCGTTTAATCGCCTGGGGCGACATCGAACAGTGATTTCGCGGTGGAATTTTCAATCTGGAAAATAGAAAAAATTTGTATGGATCGAACGAATTCCTACGTTGCTTGCGGGAGAAAACGTTAGTTGGATTTTTCGGCGAAAAAATTGCCAACAATCGATTCGTGAGTTTGAACGGTATTTAAAACTCTCCTCACAGAAACGTCTGTTGCAGATAAACTGATCAACTGCATATAAACTACAAATATCGCTACATAAATGTACGGACTTCAGCAACAGACGCGCTACCTTTAACGAAGCAAAACGGGTTATTGCACACGCTCTAACGCTTTTTACAAGCTTGTTCGTCTATAAGTTCTCAAACAATTTGATAGTTCTACGTATCGCGTACCCGCCGTGTAAACATGTTTTGCAAAACAGGTTAGCTCTTTTATTCAAGCATTTTTTAAATAAATGTCGCTATTTTCACATGTCGGTGATAAGGTTTTTTTCAACGATGTATTAAATATACACCTGAAATTACGTATATGAAATTCTTCGCGGCAACTGATTGAATATATAAATATATTATTAAATAACAAACAGACGAATGCGAAATAAAGGCGTCAAAAAGTAGACTTTTTATCACTTTTATTTGTTCGCATTTTTGAGCTTAATTTTTGCTATCGCAATTTTACCAACATTGCCTGTTAACAACTAAAAATAATACATTTGTATCTACTTGTGCATGCTACAACAAGAAGATTGTATATTATATGGATATGTTTTTTAATCTTCGAAGGAACACATCGTATTGATTTTGAAGTTTATAGTGTTTCATAAGGATGAATTACTTCAATGAACTTATTTAATACGAGAGGGAAAGATTTGATTGTACAATATGTACGAAAAGTGCGTCAAAAAGATAGTGTTTTCTTCGAATAAATTAAAAATTAGAATGTCCGTAAAATTTTGTTCAAATATTTCGTACCTTTACGTTCTGCTTGTACAATGGCAATAAACGTTTAGGCATGGGTTGAAATCATTTTGTAACAATTTTTCTAGCTGTTATTCGGTTTCGTTCTATGCAAGCTTCCAATTTCTGAACAATATATGAAATTGTGCCCCCTAGCATCATCATATAGTAGTTCAGCTAAATATGCCCAGCAATTTTCAACGACATTAAAAATTTGTCGACCTGCCTGCTCATCTTAAAATCTAGACATTTTACTGCCTAATTCATATTCCAAAGTACCCTCCGCTAGAAATATAACACGAGAACTGTTGCTACCCAAATATATCTGTGCAAATTAACAAGATTATACACAGCGTGGTGTTTTCAACGCCGAATATAGAATAAATGGTTTTGAAAGGAACACAAAATAACAAGTATGTTAAAATATGTATATTAACTGATGAAACGAATGAGTATACGAGAGAACCAATGTTGTTCAACTGCATTTATGAAAATCGATCAAATTCGGGGGCGTGTTATCATTTACTCGCAGAGCTTGGATTGGATACTCCTACACTACGCTGCGAATAGGAATAATATAAAACACATGTCCCTGTGTTTTCCGTAATGAGATCTCAAATATTATGAGTAATTTGAGTGAACCGAACGCGCTCGGAGACAGCAGCGAGACATCAATGAGGACATTGAGGACTCGTTCGATAGAAGGAGAGCGAAGTGTGCGGCAGGAATAGGGTAATTTCATGGATGAGCCTCGGTCTCCAGGCAGCACGCCAGACTACAACTGTAGATTGGTATCAAGACACATCGGCGAGGATCCCGGAGGGGGCTAATGTACAGCAAGTATATTCGTTAACTCGATTAGCCTTAATTAAGCGCCGGAGCTTATTTCGATCTGCCGGTTAATCGGGTCGTCTGTGCCGCATGGCGAGCTTGTCGTGACTTTGAAATAGACTCGAGATGCGGTTTCCATCGTGCGCGTTCGCCGGGTTTTCGGATCAAGAAAGACGACGACGTTATGGAGAAACAGACAGGAAGTTCGAGGATCGAGGATCCACGGTTCAACGGCGCACAGAAATTACAAATTAATTAATTGCAACCCGGAATGCAATCAAACGAAAATCAAGAATAAAGGTGTCCCCTATTAGGATTTGGGACAGTGTCGAGTGCCCGTCGAGAGTGATTTCTGTCGCTCGAGCTTAAATTGATCGCGTCTTTTCTATGTTCGTTACTTCTTCTGCTGGATTCAGGCAGAGTTGAGCAGTAATCGACTATTTTGCGATCACTTTTGCAATTGATTGCGAAAAGTAATCATGGTAATCATAATTATTAAACAATTAATCGTTACTAAAACAAAACAGTAATCATGATTACATTTGGTAATCTGTAGTTATTAATCAATCGCCTTGGGACCGGATGAGGAGCTCGAATAAAAAAAGTCTTCCGTTGAGTCATGGAATACATGCAGATTTTCTAAAAATTATTCGGAATTATTATTAACTATCGTAATACCGAATTTTTCAGTTAATCGTAATAAAAAAAATTTGATCATCGCAGGATTAAATGATTAATCAGATGCAATTGTTAAACTATAAACCTGTAGTTCGAGGTTTAAGAGTGTGGTGATTAGGCTACGGTTTTTATACGTTAATCGTAAAAATAAGTATCTGTAATTTGGAATAGTGAAAAATTGAAATGCGTTTCAGTAATTTCGATAATTACAATGGTGCTCCGTTTACGTGAACTCGATTTATACGAACTGAATTTCAGAAGTGCTGGATTAACTGAACTCTATCTTGAACTGAATTTATTTATGTAATCGTGAACTCCCGTTAAATGAACCAGAAATTATAGTCAGACGAACTCCTATTATACAAGTCACCTGATTGCGTAAACCAATTGTCTTCCGACAGATTCATACAAATGGAGTTCTACCGTCTTTGCGATCTATTAAAACTGTTAAAGAAGAAATGTAACTTCTGCGTGGCTTCTGTTTTCTGCTGTAGATGCAGATTCGTATTTAGTATTGTACTGTACTAAATTTTATTGTTATTATCATTAAATAATATTACTTTGCATTGTATTGCATTTAGTAGATGTAGATTTGCATTTATAAATACATTGTTTAGGTATTCCTTTAAGAAAAATGATCCGTGTAGATAAAAAAATTCTAACGATTTGTCAATTCTGTTAGAAGTTTATGCATTATATGGACGATAAAGAGTGAATCTAAATGATTGAAAAGCTGTTCAGTCGATGGCATGGTTTATTTATATGATGATACAAACGTTGGCTGCTCATTCTATGCTCTGGCACAAGTCCAAAATGTCCTCGACTGGTGAAGAAAAGGAGGTTTCGGTGAGAAAACCCCTGATTCATTCACTATACTTCATTCACTGGTGTGCTTTTTGTAGATGCCTTACTCAATGAACTATTTACGCGGTGTTTTATTACTCTCAACCATGAGGAGTTACTGTCGAAAGAATTTCTCGCATGCCACACGATACTTTTGTAGTCAAATAGACAATAATTGTCTATGAAGAATAATTATTATTCTTCACTGATTACAACAGTTACTCTAAATATTATATCTATTAATTAATCATAAATAGTGCAATTATATCTTTCACTGATTGCAACAGTTCCTCTAAATAATCGAGAAGAATAAAGAAATATTAAAACCTGTTGATTTATTGTGGTACTTGCGTTTACTTATTGATCATTTGAAACAAATTTTCATTTTAATCGTATGCCCGACAAAATAGGGGCTGCTCAGAAATATCTGTCTTTCGTCAATAAATTTAGTAGGTTGAAAATAATTAATCGATATTCTTTGATTTTTCTAATTTATCTCTCGTTTTAAATGGCATTTGCATATTCTTGTTATAAATGTATAAAATTCGCAGTCTAGCTATAACTATCAAACACTGTTATCGTTTTAAAATTTATGACTTCCAATGATCGAATAGCTCGTTTCTAGTGATAGTATTTAGGCAGTTATATAACTTTTTCTGGATATTAAGTTTAACAAATATATATTTTAAGTGTTCAATCATTGGGCAGGATACTCTATAACTATATAACGTTTGTTTTGTGTTCTTTTCCTCTGTATTTTCCCTTCGTCATTTCCGGTTTGTATTCCGTGTTATCTAAATTGATCTAATTTTCTCCTCTCTTTTGTGCTCCCTCTTCGATGGTTAGGGTCGGTTTCTCATCCGCTATTCTTCTCCCTTCCATGTTGCAAATCTTTAGAATGATCCTACCGCTTTCATTTAGCGCGCCCTTTTGGATTTGCAATTATGCGTATATTCCTGTCTTTACAGGAAAGCAAAAAATAACTTTTAATATAAAATAATTGACTTCTCTACTTTTCTATCAATTTTCAAAAGCTTTAATTTTGTATTAAATTCTTTGTTTTCGTCTCTGTGTTCTAAGTTTTAAATCCGGTTAGTGTCTTCAATTTTGAACTGTAAATGCATTCCAGTGAATTCATTTGTCCTCAATCGAAATAAAATATAATTCTTTTGTTAACGAAATCTGGTTAGAAATGTAAATGAGCTCATAGAAGAAACAAAAATTGTTTTGTTCGGAAATTAACAAGGACAAAGACACGTTAATCAATGCAACTGTGAACGAAGTCGTATTGTAAAGGATTATACCGTGATAGAAATGTTCTTTATTGATTTCAATTACGAAAAAATTCATACTTACATAAAAACATCAAAATGTAATTTAAATGTTAGAAGAAGTGCGATGCAGGTAAAAAATCTATTGATTTTGTCGAATACTTTGGATGTCGTTTTAATAAAGTTACCCCAAACCACAGAGGTTTAAATCTTGTTCGAATAATTCCAAAAATCGTTTGTTAACCAAAGATAAGTCGTCAGGCTCTTCCGAAGTCCCCGTTTCATGACGACACTATTCGCGGTTTTCAGCTTCAATGGATCGTAGTATTATCTCTTGCTAGCAAGCACAGAGTAGTTTGTTTCCGCGTATCTATCTCTGGTGCCTCAGAAGAGGTCCATCGGTGTCGTTTTATTTACATGGAGTTGCACCAAGATTACCATTCCCCTCAAACATTTAAGTGGTCGATAACTTCCACACAGTCTCGCTCTGGAAGAACGATAAGGAAACGGAGAGCGACTAAAAAGAGGAAGTCAGAGATTTTATTGGATGTTCCGGATGGAAGGTCTTTAACTGAAATGAATAAATTATGCACCGGTCCGTAGCCGTTCCTCATCGATACCAATTTCCAGCTCTAGAGCTGGCTCGAAGCCGAGTGCCAAAGCCGAGTCTGGAATTCTGGAGGCCGAGTAGACGAGGGACGAGAAGGGATGACGAGGAACACGGTGGATCTGGCTTCACCGAATTCGCTACGCGTTACCTGCGCCGCTTTGTGCCGTATAGGCTCTTATCGATAATTTAATGGCGGCTCGGAGTTCTCCTGATTATTTCGGCCGCGGCACCGCTCAAATATGCAAGAGACGAGCTGCCTTGCCGGATGGCGGACGGAATGGCGGATGGCGGATGGCGGATGGCGGATGGCGGATGGCGGATGGCGGATAGAGGATGGCAAAGCCGTAGCCGTGTTCTCGCGATATGCGCTCGCACACCGAGCCCGAAACGCGGTTTCCGCGAGTGCTAATATGTCGTCTGGACCACCGGCATCGCGTTCCCTCCTCTATCTTGCAACATTTACTCGGGCGCCATCCATCAGCCATGCAATTCGAAGTGGCGGGAAAGTCGACGCGGCACGGCGCGTTGCCGCGGCACAGGCAAAAATTAATTGAACATAGATCACATTTTACGAGGATGCGGATTAAATTGCTCGCCATTAACCCTCTGCGGTCTGTGTCTCCTGCGCGATAGACTGCTGCCACCACTGACTTATTTCGCAGCCCCCAGTACGCTCGAATATTTGAAATTGTCCAATGTTTGCCTCCGTTTTTATTACGGCAGTTGCTGCGATATCGATGACAGCTGGCTTCAATTTTCATCCGGAACCTCACGCTTGAATCGTCGTCGTTAACCCCTTATTTAATCATTATAACGAATCGTTGAACATTTCGTGCCTACTTAACGCTTTGACTGCTACGTCAATTATAAATTATTCGATGAAATTAAAGTAGAGGACAACTTTGTTGAACATTCGTATGTAAAATAGAGATTTATGTGGTATAAACTTGTATGCTACATTGATTTATCAATACGATCGTAATTATATCCATTAAGTTATAGTAATACTTCTATTTAATAAATGAAGACTGCAATAAAGTATCAGCACCTCCGACCGATAATTTTCTAGAAATTGGAATTTGGATAAATAAGTTATTTATTCGAAATTTGGGTAGAAATATTTATCTGTGTGTTCACGATTTCTACAAATATTATTTTATTTCTACATTTCTTAATCAAAGTTTGTTAACCTCAAAACTGTAATTGAATGCAACTTCCTGAAACTCTTTCAAAGCGTTGTTCTTATTTACAAACTGATGAATGTGTTAAACAGTTCAATACAATTATTCAATTAATTAATTTGTTTAATTTCTAATTTTATATATCGTTTTTATTTCAATATAATCGTTTTTATATTGAAATAAGTTTTATACGTGGTCCAAAGAGAGCTAATTACAATTTCGTCAACCGTTTCCAATGCTTCTCCAAATATTTTTACCCAGGTCTGTTAGTATTAATTAATACTACTATAAAACATATAAGAACAAAAGTCTTCTAAACCTTTCTACCGTAGAAAGTTCAACAAAATTCAATAGAGTTTAATTCCCGTTTCACCTTACTGAAACCGACAATAAATAACGCAGAATTTTGTTTGATTTTCATTTCATTTGAAACGCGTCAACACAAACACGAAGCGCCAGGTCTTGCAATTTACTAATAATTTTCTTGCAACAAATAAAATAAGCAAACATTACGGATTGGAAGAGTCGCCAGCAGGAGAGATCGCTTGCGCAACGCCGAGGAACAGAGTCTCTGTTGTTTACCTCGCGGAGCAACGTGTCCAGGGACTCGAACAGGTAGCAACGATACGATCGCGAGGATTTGTCACCTCAAGTGCGACCCTACGACTTCCACGGTAAAATGGCGACATCGCGGCACGCGCGATGCCGGACTGTGAAGATCATATCCGACCAGGTGAATCGTATTATTACACGTTGCTGCGATCACGATCGCGGCGCGTCGGCAACACTTGGAAATAAATTCTAGGGGCTCTACCTAGGACAGGGTCGCATTTTGGGATTCGCAGGCCGCACGCACTTGCGTATTTCACCCGCCACGCCCTACGTATCCCCTCGCCCCTAAAACTGTTCCTGGAAAACACATTCAACGTCGCTTGTGTTATACATGTATTTAACTCACGCTGTGTTTGGCCAAGAAGTTACGCGAATTAAATGTAACTCTCGCGCTGTGAACTGGATTCTGCGTTTTGCGAGCTGGATACGCTTCGTGTTTAATATACCGAGTGGTTCACCGCATATTACCACTTCGATTTACACGACTGTTATTATCTGAGCCGAATATTGGCTCGGATAGAGTTGAACGGTGTTAAGAGCGACACATTCTGGCGTTAGTCCCTCGCACTGTAACTAGCAGGTGGACTCTTCTGTTATCAAAATCTAGGAATGAAGGTATATAAAGACATACAGAAAACAAAAATCATCTTGTTCGATTAGGGAAATTGTTGAGGATGAAATTCTAATCAGTATATGAGTAATAATAAAGATTATTAAAGATTCTATAAATGAAAATATACTTATAATTGCAGCAGTTGATGGCTCTTTATAGTCTATGCGCAAAAGTGTTAGCTTACTTCTGTAAAAAGATCATTGAATTTTAATATGCAACAGTAGTTATTATGAAAATCAATAAAGCTTTAGTCTAGCATCCGTTATTCGGAATATAAATATATAAAATAACAAATTCTTAAAGTAATTACAGTGAACAGATATCCGGTTGTAAAATCTGAGAAAAATGTAGTGCACTTTCGAGAGGAACCAAGAGAAATTAGTTCTCAGGTATCGGTTCTCTTCTTCTACCTCCATGTTTCACGTATTAAACGTTTTTTGCAGGCAGCAAAAATTTAGCAATGGACCCGAAATTTCTTGTCGTGCTTCAAAATTTTTATCCCGCAAGCCTTCTACATCCTCTGGTCATTAAACTGCCCCGGCTATTCGGTTTTCTAGTAAAAGCTTTTCACCTGCCCCGAATTTCTGGCCGGGGCTCGCCGATTTTCGTACGTTCTAAACTTTAAACCGTGCAAGGTGTCTGTCGGATAAAACAGCTCTAATATGGGACACGGTGACCGGATTCCATCCGCTTTAAATAAACGCGATCGATCTCTTCGAATTCTTCAGGCGCCAACGCGCCAATTTATACGTCGTCTTCGAATTACCTTCCACCACCGGTTCGAATTATATTGCGCGCACGTATTTATTTGCATTGCTGATATGGCCGGCCACTTTTAGTGATCCGCCTTGCGAGCGTCGCCGTTGCGACAAATATCCCTGGAGCTTCTATAAAGGAAGCGTCGTGGACGAGTCGATGGAGCCGCAGGAAAAAGGCGCGGACGATAAAGGAGCGGGGCCGGCTTGTACGTAGAACGACTTTACATGGGAAATATATTTATTTCTCTTTTCCGTCTGTTGGCGAACGCCGAGTTTCGTGGAAACTGGGATCCGACGGAGATTCCGTGCATCGTGATTCCGGGAAATAAGCGAATTCCATAAGTAATTTCTTCTATTGGCGTTGAGCTGATTCCAATATCTAACGTCTCTCAATGTTCAACGAATTTCAATAAGTTTCTAAAGTCGTCTTCGTCGATTTGAGTTTCGGAGAAGGATCTTCAAGTAATTCAATGTCTACGATTACTTGCCAGTTGTAGATTTCCTCCGTATCTGTATATTTATAGAGGGTGTCCAGAATGGTTGGCATTAAATTCATGCCATGTATTACTCAGGTCAAACAGATGAAAAATGTTTTATTGAAAAGATATTAACGTTCGAGATTGATATAAGCGTTCGACGATCACTAATTCGTCGAAAGTGTTCGACGATCACTAATTCAATGAATGAAAACCTGCATTATTTCAGTGGCAAGAATGATCGATTATTTAATTTTCGATTAAACTGCTACGATAAATCATAAATATCTTTAAAAGCTTATATCTTTTCAATAAAGTATTTTCGGGCATAAGTTTATATAAACCTTTATGGACACCATGTATTTTAGCTGCTTTGGAAATTATTTAGGTACTTAAGGACACTTTACCAACTTAATAAACATATTAATCACAAAACTGAATAATAAAACTTCCGTCAAGTGTTTCGAAAATTATTAATAATTGTCGAACACTCTGTTATTGTAATTTCTTTTCACGCATTTTGTAAAGCTGGTTTCAACACGCTCGTTGACTTGAACGATTGATGGAATATCTTTATAATTAATATTTTATACATTAATTTCGTTGATTCAGTATAGTAATGTAATAATCTTGACTCACCATAATTTAACTAGCAGCGTAAATACATTCTGTTCTACCTCGAATTTTACAGTGCATTAATTTTCCTTATTTATACCATGTTGTTATTTAGTAAGTATAATAAAGTTGCATTACTGTTATTCTTGTTGTTATTGTTATTACCATCATAATCATAGTCAGTCGTATTATTATTATTATTATTACCATCCTTTGTGGGACATACATTATGGTCGGTGATTAGAGTCAAACGAGCTTCACATTTCCACGTTCTTTATGATGTTCGTACTACTAGCAGTATGTATACGTTTAATACGATTATGTTGTACATTTAACTTGCACCGTGTATGTAATAGTATTTTAATATCATCAAGATTGTAGGTGTTAAATCTACTTTTACAGAAATATAAAATGTGAAATAAACTGTATGTTGGTCATAAATTAATTAATCCTTACAATATAGGTAATTGGAAAATTAAAAGCTTTTATTATATCTCATAAATATTAATCGTAAGAAATATAAGTTATAATAATATAATATATAAATTTAATAATAATAATAATACAAATTTACAGGCATGAAATACTATATTAAGTAATTATTTCCATCTTAAGAAAATACTACTTCAATTAGTAATTTCCTTCACCGTAACATAAACAACTGTTTTCAATACATGTGCTTACCTCTATGGCGTCAAATAAATCATGACATATCATTTCACAGAAACAAGAGCATTCCATTAACTATGTCTAATACTTTTCCAAATATTTCTACCCAAGTCCGAGTACCAAAAACAACATCGATCCTCGAGTAATCGCGAGTCTTCGGCAAGCAGGAGAATTCCAATCGTGACCATAGGAAAAACTTTGGCCACTCGATTAACTGGGCGAATTAACAACAGACTTCCCCCGGGTAGATCCGTTTTCGAGAAATTGAGGCGGACGGCTCTTGTTGGCGTGCAGTCGACCGACCGATCGCGAAAGAAAGGGAGAGGTCGGCAACGGCTTGGCGCGGCGCGGCGCGGCGGCAGGGAGGGAGGGAGGGAGAGGGTGAAGAAGGGTCCTTCTTGCTACGCGAATGGGCCACTGAAATGGCTCGCTAAAAGCTAAAAGCCGGACGGACGAAAGAGCGGGGGAATAGGGGAAGGGGATTAAACGGGACACAGAAAGAACGGGGGTAAAGGACAGGGAAGACGAGCAAGAAAGAACAGAAAGAGCCCCGTGGTGGGAAGAGAGTTTTTCCGGCGTGAGATTTACGCGAGAGGTCCGCGTGCGCCGGAAGTACGTACGTATGTATACCGGTGTCTACGGCTCCGGAGCGTTTTCTGTTCAACCGGCCAGAGCCAAGTCGCCCCTTCTGTCTCCCTCAGCGCCCGGCACTACGCTTTCCTGTCTGGCAATTTCGTTCCTCTTGTACGAGGAACGAAAAGCGGGCGTGGCCGGGGCATAAATCGCTAAATCCCGTCCAGTCTTCGGTCTCCTCTCCACACTTTTTCAGCTTCCTTCTCCAACGGCTCGCCGACTTACGGGATGATACCGGCAAACGGCCGACTATAGTTACCACTTTTCGAAGTCGATCGTCGTCGCGCGACGAACCCGCGTTCTTGGCCCGCTCCGACATGCTGTTGTTACCACCCTCGAACGCGCGCGTCCTTCGCGGTATTCAACTTCAAGATTTCGAAGGAAACTGCGGGAAGTTCTCTCTATTTACGTTTTTGTAGTCGCGTTAGCGTCTATAGTTACGCGCTGGACATTGCTCGACTGGTCTTCCCGAAGCAAAATTCACGGCGATTCGTGAATCGCTATTCGAATTTCGTGCAAGTAATTCACTGCGATCGTGGTCAGACGGCGATCCTTGTGTGATACAGGTGACTTCCTTGGAATTGTGACGGCTGACGAAAAATTGAAGTAAATGACATGCAAATTAATATTTCATTTGCGAATAATAATTAAGCTTTTATTTTAATTAGAAAATCATTTAAATAATTCCACGAGCAATTTATTTATTATTTTCCATTTGCAAATAAAATGTTATCTTTGATTTGGATTTTAGGGGAAGGCAAAGAATAAATAATTTCTTTTTCTTCTTTGTCTGTTGTGTATTATATAAGGGATATTAGCTTCACAAATGAAATGTTATTTATACGAATTTACACGACGCGTTGTGTCAAATAAATACTTAAATAATAATAAATAAGTAACAATTGAAATTGTATTTATAAATAAATTTTGTTTCTTTAAATAACGTATTTAGATCTATATCAATAATAAGTAACTATTTTTGTCTTTTATTTAAGCATCCAATAATAGTTTTTTTATTTATATAATCATTTAAACGAACACTTACTTCAAACGATGCCCAACTCTCCGTACAATGGGACTTGTCTAATATGTTATCAAACTACAAAGAAAAGTGAAACTTGTTTCTAAGAAAGTTGACGAGTTCAAAGGGGGGCACTTTTGTCGCGCAAGTATCACAGCGGAATCGTTCACCGGTCTGAAGATTCTTCTATATTCCACAGAAACGCCCGAGCATTTTTCGCGAGAGCGTGCCGCTTCACAAATTTTCCCGGATCTCACCCGCGGAAATTCGCCGCAATTTATCGACTTTCTTTTACATCTATTGCCGATGATGTTTCTACGCGATTCTGTTCGCAAAGTCGACCCCAGATTTCTGAAACCTTACCGGACGGTCTCGCATCCGGAATTTTCTATCGCCGCAGCCGGGATACGAGCTTCTCAAACTAGTTTCGAGTTGTTTGGGAAGCTTTTGCCGGTTGCGTTTCCTTTGACAAGGGCTTTTCTCATTTTAAAAGGTGCTGCATAGTTGCGTAGAAGAAAAGCCTTCCACAACGATATCTAATTAAAACTTTCGCGGTTTGTATTTTTCAATTTGCGACGGGACATTTTTCCCGGTGGCATGTTTCCTTTCTTGGCTGGTTTTTATACAGCTACAGCGACAAGAAAGCTCGACCGACGCTTTATTACATAGTCGAATAAGTGGCTGGAGTAACGGGCTTCTATTTAATCTCGTTTTTAAATATTTCGAGAATTGAAATATGTGTGTACGCTTACTGAAAGACGCATAGAATGAGATTCAAACGGATTAAGATGATACGTTGTGCGGGATACTTCTAAGACGATACAGAAATATTATCTAGAGCAATGTAAACGAGATCATCATGCAAACAGATGAAACTTTTAAATAGTTTCTAATCGGGTGTATCTATCATTGTAAATGTCTATATATATACTGTTGCCCATGATTAGACTACTGATTGTATGCATTTATAAATATATATGCACTTATAAGGAGAATTTAATAGGTAATATTGTTACGCTGTTTTCAACTTATCCAAATTATTAAAACAAATAATTTATTTTCATATCATTTCTGTTTTAGTACACTATTTTCAATCTATTCAAATTATTAATAGAAACAAATCATTTTTATATAATTTCTGTTCTAGAATACTAGTGTCAACTTATCCAAATTATTAGAAGAAACAAATTATTTTTATTTAATTTCAGTTCTGAAACTCTATTTCCAACTCATCGAAATGATTAAAACAAACTATTTATTTTCATTTTTTGGAAGGATTTCATTACTGTATTAATCTATTGATGTAAAAAGAGACAGTAACATTCAATTTTCTCTGGCAGGGTTAAAATCTTTGATTGGTAAAGCAACTCGCTGATTCGAGTGTTTGGAGATATGCGAACGCCACGAAAAAATACAGTCAGAACTCTTTACGATTCTTTCGCGGGGAGCATTCTCTTAGAATGAATAAAGAATCGACGTTATTAAATCACCGCGTATAAAAAGCAGGCATTATTAAATCCGAAGGAATAAAGAAGCATTAGGCGGGCTCGTGCTTCTCCTGTCCAAGTTTATCGCTCTTCGGTTAATCCCGCCGCGTTTCTTCTGCCGTGAAACACCACGAAACACCGAAACGGTCGTAAACCATAGCACACTCGGGCGTACATTATTTTGATAAATTCCATCCGCTTTCAGGAACCCTTTCATTCTCCCGGAGAAGTGTCGTAAACATGTCTCCCCGTTTTGCGTTTAACGAGAACTAGACGGCCGGCCGTTCAATGTTCCGAAATGCTCGAGGCCCTTCTCAAACCAGTCAAGGACATTCCACGTGGGACCCACAGTAACATTTATTTGACAAATTTTCGTGAAAAGAATCGGTAACAAAATCGTGTTTATTATCAAAATCGAAACTATTAACCCTTTGTACTCGAATAACTAACCCGAGACGATATTAAACATTGTTATAACATTTTTCAAGTTAATTTTCACATTATTAAATTGGTTTATATTTAAAGGGTTGTTAAAAATTGCGCGAGCAATTAAGCTATTCTTAGCTTAAACTATTTCATTCTTTGAAATTTCATTTACTCCCTTTTGTCATGGGTGCTTACTAGCTCAAAGATAGCTATTAGTAATGATTATTTACAATGGAAATTTCGTATGACTATCCCTTGCAATTAGAAATATTTGAATCATTATAACTGTTAGGCAACGATCTTTTCCATATTAATTATAACTAGACTGCGGATTTTATGCATCTCATACTGGAATAACTAATTTATTTAAACGACTAGAAGAGAAAAGGAATTTTTATCAGACTTGAGTTTCTTGTAATTAGTTTAGGCTATTCTTATTTAAAAATTGTTTACAGGAACGGCTATTTTGCTAAAAATCATCGGGATGACAATGTGTTTGCGAAATTTCGTTTCCAAATGCAAGATTCTGCCGGAGAGATCCAACTTTCGTCGAGGGTCCCGAATTCTATCCTCGTGCAAAATGTAGCCTTCAGTTTTCCCAAAATCTAGTTTGCAAGTTTCCCGGTATTAGAATGAAGTTTTCGGAAATTATCTGATTTCGATTTTAAATCCGCCGAGACTCTGCGAACTGACGCGACATTAAACGAAACGTCCGTTTGCATCGTCCGGGAAAGAAAGTTCGCCCATAACGTAGAGATCTCTTCCCGGAGTCTTTTATGTCTTCGAACTTCATCGTACCTCTCTGAAGTATAACGAAGTTGAAAACTATTCTGGAATGCACAGATATTTTCATAAATCGTACGGCGGGGAATATTGATAATATATTACGATTGTCAACGACTGTGACACGTGCACGATGTTATAAGTGCTACTTCCGTTTTCGTTCATGGTTTAGCACGACCATTCACCTATGCGATTATCTCACGGTTACCTTCGAAGTTATGTCACTGTTTCCATTTCGTCTTACAATTTTCGCAATAATTCATTCTTTAATTTATTTTGCTGATAAGTAAAGTGGCATATGGGAATATGGTTGTATTATACAGGGTGTCCCAAAAATGTCTAACGATCCGGAAATGGAGAGTTTCTGACGTCATTTGAAGCAACTTTTTCCTTTACAACAATTTTCTCCGAAGCATCGTTAACGAGTTGTTAACGAAAAACAATGACCAATCAGAGGCGAGCTTTCTGAAGCGAGATGGTTGAGCCAATGAGCGGAACTGGACTTCGTCGGCTCGTGAAAATATAAATCACATGCACTGTACTTGACGTCATAAGAATTATAGGAGAAATTTTTCATTTTTAATTTTGTAGCTAAATAGGTGTTAATTATTAATAACGTTAGAGTTAGAAGAGTCGATGATGTTTGATTATTCAGAAAAAATTTTCAGTGGCAATATTTGTTATATCAATACCCCAAAAATTATTTACCATCGATAATGGTTTTGAATAATCGGAACAAATGCTGGTCATCGATAATGCTTACCAATAATCAAAACAAATTTCGGCCATTCAAACTGATTACCGTAACTAAATTTTTCTTTCATTAATAATGGTTATTGTAGCAAAGAAAAATTGTAGTAATCCTCCTAACAAAAATCATTTAAATTAATATCATGAATTCTTAAGCAGTAACAATTTCTCTTATAACAGTTATGACGTATGCGCTGAACCTACTTAGAGAAAGAAAATCGTAATATTTCATCCCGATAAATAAACTAGATACTACGCCCGAGAATAAATGTAGATCACGTGCACTGAACAGCTACAAGTATTTATTCTGCTTGATTAAATAGAGCCAATTTCATATATAGCCTACTTAGGAGAAGAAAATCGTAATAACCTCTTTGAGCTCCTGAATATCGTTGACATTTTCCGATAAATTAAAGGAAAGAAAAAAGTCAGCGATACAGCGGCAGTAAAAGTCGCGCAAGTCCGTAAATCTCGGAATGTCAACGAAAAGTTCGACAGAGCGCGGTCGTAAGAAATAACGTCCGCGATGGATTGCGCATTGCATGGTTATCATTGCAGTTCTCTGGTCTCCGGTCGTTATTTTTCATTTTATTATTTACTAAGGAGTAGTAAAACGCGACAGAGTTTACGAGCGATCCGCGCCCTTTGATTCCACGAGCAGCCCAGTGATTTCATTCCTCCCTTTCTGCCGATCCGGCTGCGACCATTACGGTTCGATTCGGTTTAAGTCGAGAAACAAGAACTGGAACCGTTCGACGGCTCGTCGAACAGTTGTCGGGGACGTTTCCTGTACTAAAAGCGGACAAGGATTTCCGTCGTCGGGCGAAAAGCCGATATGTTCCCGGATTACCGTCGCCGATCGGAATTTTCGGGGGATTACCAGGCAGCTATCCTGTGTCTCGGTCGAGATTACCACACTAAGAACCGCAAAGCGGTTGCCTCGGTAAAAATTATAATCACCCTGGCCACCTGTTGTGGCAATTATACCAACACGTGTAAACGCGAGCTCGTCATCGAGACCATCTAAGTCCAAGTGAAACATTGTGCTCGAGACTTGCGCATCATGGATTAATTATAATTAGACTGCGAATTTTTATGCAAAGTTAAAATGTTCTGTCATTGTTGTAAAAATAGGAACATATTTCTCTGTTCAAGGATTTTATTATATATATATATAATACTTTAATTCTTGTGATCTTTTTATTTGTTCGTCATAAATGCATAACATCCGCTGTCTAGTTATAATATTATTACTACCCTGCGAATTTTATACGCTTGTGGCAAAATTGAATATAATTTGAAGCAGTAATCGGATTGGGAGAGCATCAACTTATTTGTTTTAATATATTAAAATCATTAAAAGAGGAAACAAATGTTTATTTGCTTTACCGGTTGCAGCAAGCAAGAGCCAAATATCTCTCTTCATTCATTTTAGTTACTTAAAAATAATGCATAGGCAGTGTTAAAATTTTGCAATTGTTCCGCAGACTTAAATTTTATTTATTAGTTTTTCCAATAAATGCATGAAATCTGCAAAAACCTAGCGGACTTGAATAAGTGGAATACGAAACAGTAAACGTAGCGAAAATATTTAACAACGCTGTCAGATTGTTTTCGACCTATTCAAAATATGAAGTTCAACTATCGTTTGTTGCAATGAAGGTAGAGAATTTTTATTTAGTCTAATTATTAGTTTTATCTCTTATATCCTGGCTTATTGGGCTAAATAATAAAATCATACATTACTTCTCATTAATTGAAAATTTCATTATTTGAACTACACGAATGACTGAACTTATTAAAACGTGTGCACGTTTCTTGTTTATTTCAATCTAGTGTCAATGGCTAGGAATGCCGATGCTTATATCGTATTACCTTTTTGTCTAGAATGTGCTAACGCGAACCGACAGCGCGGATATAACGAGACTTATGAACACCTGATGATAACGTATCACCATCAACGTTCATATCAGTTAGAAATAATACCAAAAGTGGGCATCAGTGAAGCCATTGTTAATATCAAACGCGTACACATTAAATTCACGAAATTTTATTTTCTTGATAAAATACTTTCTGCAAAATTATTGCTTACTGTTACATGCAATAATATGTAGCAAAATTTATAATTAAGCTGTAAAGTTCTGTTCTTCAGACAGTTTCGACATAAATGGAATTAAAGGAAACGACGATGCACTTATTATTATTTTTAGTCTTTATTTTAGACTTTTTGTGCACCATAAGCGTATATAGTTATAACGATCTGTATTTTAATTATAGCATTTCAGTATTAGACATCCGCATAATGACATAATTCGACACTAATTCTCCGGATGATGTTAGTGCCATAAACCTTTTTAGAAATAAAATGCAGCACTTAACTGGCTATTTCATTTCCTAGTAGACGTTTAATTTTCTTTATTCTTACTATTTTATGCCTATAATTTAATTTTATATAAATTTTATTTCTATGATTTATAAAATCCATTATAATTTTGTTTAATTTACGCTATAAATCTTAATTTTTCTATAAATATATAATTAATGTGTATTTTATATATTAAATTTACTATTATTTAATTAAATAACTATATGATGTGAAAATCACTATACAAATTCAGGCTTGACACTTTCATTTGTTTAAACGTGAAAGTTAGTTTGAAATGAAATCAAAGCTTGGGATTTGCGAAATGCAAGAAAATCGAGAAAGTAATTAACATTATAAATCATAATTTCCCAGTCTTCAGATTACAAGATAAATTGCTTTGATTTCATCGAGTTTTTGTAACATACATATATATATGAAATCAACGTATTAATAAATCAATTATGAAAATGGAACGGAATTGAAATAACAGTATACCTCGTCACACATTTCCGAAGTATAATTTCATCGATCGATCGTACTTGAATTTCCATCAGACAATAAACCCCTTTCCTTACATCACTTATCGGAATAGGATCTCGAACTGATTAATAACGATAAAAAGTTCTCGGACCATGATCATCCGACAGGAACATCGCATCGGTCCATGGGAAGCTGAACCGTTCAATATCTGAAGGTGCAGTTCTCAAGTGCCCTTTTGGGGCTACGTGTACTCAAGGACATTCGTGGTCGAACAGAATGCCGATGCATTCGAGGATTACCTTGCTGGTCAGACTTTTCATGGAAATTCTGAAGGGTTTGCCGTAGCCGTGCGACCCTGAACAGAAGTTTGCCCGGTATCATTCTCGGAAACACGTTGACAAATGCAGTCGGACAGGACAATTTCGATCGCGCCGATAGTGTCTCGGTCGTTCCGCGTGAATTTTCAGACGTGGACGTTCGGCTATTGTGGTGTTGCAGTGCTGGACAAAAGAATAAGACACTCGACATACTGTGGCGGACAAAAGAAAGTTTAATGTAAAACGTAGTATGCAAAACGACCATAATTTTACAAGTTCCTTCTTACGTAATCCCGATATAAAGGGAATAAGAACAATTTATAATTTTCTTAAACAATGTTCTGTACAAATATAGAAACTAAAAGCATTAACTTTAAATAGGTTTAAAGCATTGACGAGTAAATAAATAAATAATAATTTTACAAATGGGAACTATATCTTATAACGGTAATCAATTTTTTTGGCGATTTGTATCTGAAGAAAAAAAAGATATAAAACGATACGAATTGCCGAAAGGTTGCTAATTGCAATGGAAATGAATTTAATCGGTACACAATACACGTGTTACTAAATGATAATACTCTTCGTTACTCGCAATGAGAAAGACTTACGCTACTATAATTCTAACCCAATTTTTACAATATAATGTAATATACGGCACTTTAGTTCACCATATTTAAGTCCAGTATATTTTAAATTCACATGCTTCCGGGATAACCAATAGCTGGCCCCACATGGCCGATCGAAGTGTACCTAATTATCTTTTAAAGTTACGAGGCTAACATACTATACCACTTTCCGATAGTGGCGACCTAGTGATAAAAGAGACATTGGAAAGTCCACGACCCATTTAACCCTTTGCACTCGAACGGCGTCTCTGACGCACAAATTATATTTTCCATACTGCAATTTCAAACAATTTTTACACTGCTCAAGAGTGCAATTATCACATTTCGTGGCACGTGTAGCACCAATGATACACGTTAAACTTTCATTTAGACCGCGTGTGTTATTTAGCACGTTAAAAAGGTATATTTTATAATAATATCAAGACTGAATATTTCCATCAAAAGAATGACCTTCTGTCCTCGATGTCAGGATTTTTGACAATATTAAAATATATTGTAGTCCATATGAATATTATTTTATAATTTCGAAATTTCATAAGAGTTACAAGTTTCCAGTTTCTGCTGATTTTTGCGAAAACTGCATTGACATTTGAATTTATATCTCCGAAACTGTTAAAAACAGAAAGTTGCAATTTTGTCCTGATAATCCCGAAAGATGTACCTATACGAACAAGTATTCTTTCATTAATTCAAAATATTTTACCTTTTACGAAAAATAAAAATGTTATCGTTTAGCAAATGTTATTCGCGGTCATATTTTTAAAAATTTTGAAAGAATATGTCACAGGAGTAAGTGTAGTGAACAAACAAAAGTCCCGAAACACAATTCTCGGTCGCGCAGAACGACATAGCCCTCGGTCCATAACAGTGGAAAGGAAAAATAGCGCAACATTAGACCGACTTCGATCTCGATTGCTCGTCAGAGAAAGCGATACGTGAACGTTGAAGCCAATCCATAGCGTACATTAATAGCGATACCTTACCAATTCACGAGTATCGTGTAACAGCATCAAACAGGTATCGAAGTAACGTGCTGTTCGTATTGGTAAAATACGCAGGCATTCGGGGAGATATCAAGGCAGAAGACTGCATACAGGAGCAGCGAGCAACGATACACGGGATACATATTCGGCAACAGGTGGGAGAAAATTTGAATAGGCGGTTCTTTGTGATAATATAAGACGAAAATAGAAAGCGCAGAGATTGTGGTCTCGACTTTTTTAGTCGTCGGCGATGCAAGTTCCCTTTGATCGGATCATATCGACGCGCGTACGTCACGTCATACGTCAACGTTCAATTCGAAACGATTTGACAACGAAACCGAAATCAAAGTTCTTTTCACTGCCGATTTTTTTTGTACTCAAAGTTTCTACTAAAAAGAACTTTTCAGGCATATTATGCTCATGAGCAATTTGATCAATATACGGTTACGTTTCTTAAAAAGTTCTATGTATATCACGGTATGGATAATCAGTATGTAGTATATAATAATCTTACTTTTAATTCTAAATTTTTGTTTCTTTAAAAAATGTAAGTGTATCGTTGATAATTTCTCGCGAGGTCATTATTCCATTTATATTGTTCCTGATTTTGTATTTTCTACTGATTTGTTTTAGATAGTAACAGTCAACTAGGGCATGCTTTATACTAAGATTTACCGTCAGTTTATTAATATTAAACTAAATAATTGAAGTAAAATTAGGAATAAAATACTGTGAATTTAGGAGTATTCTAAATGATCAATTTTACAATTTGATATTGAAATTTAGTATATATATTCATATTTGTTAGAATTGTACAGAGGGAGAGGGGGTATAAATTTGCAATTGCGTCTTTAACAGTGAACTCGCCGAGCCAGTCAAAATGGCTGGGTTTATATCTTTTATCTCAAAATTGTTAAAACTATATAGAATCTATCATAGAAAATGATTAAACAAATTTCTTAAGTGAAATGTATATTATAACAATAATTGTGGATAGTCTAAACAAAGATCCTTATCAGTCTTATAAAGAAAGACATACTAGTTATTTTCACGATTCAATAGATTTAATATTAAAACGTTTCAATACGATAAATATATTACTTAACCAGAAATATACAGTGTACAATTCAGTATAATTTAAACAAAATATTTTCCACCCGTAAACTATTGATATTTAAAACTATAAAATAAAACTATTAGATTAACTGCAATGTTTCAACGACATTTATTAAATGTAAAACGTTTAAACGTTTCTTACAGTTTTCGTGATTAAACTTAGAGCAAAAAATATTTTCACTTCATCCAACTTCCAACGTTTGCTGAATTCTGCAAAGCGAAATTGCATGCAAGTAAATTCGCGTGGTTTACAGTTGAAAGGGAGCAGAGGGCAAGAGCGACGGAGAAATGGGTCAAACGAAATTTTTGTAATTATAGAAGCTTCGGTGATTTCAGGTATTTCGAATAATAAATGTTCGGATGCCACGGCGGTTCTACTGTAATTTATTTAACAGAAATTTCCATGGGAACGAGCACGGCGAGCGGACTCCTACGAAACGGGGGGATAAGAAAAGAACAGCACTCTTTCACTCCTGACGACCGGTTTTGCGGTAATTACACCTAGAAGGAACCGGATCGACTAGGTCCGGGAATTGCTACCCTACCACGAATTTGCACTTCTCATCAGTCGTAAATGGATATCGGTTGAAACTGAAAATTCAATCGTCGGGAACGGACGTCACTGCGCTGACATCTGCCCATTCACAAAAATAGCGCTCCTTGGTACCGCGTACTTCACGACGAAACTCGAGCGATTTGGAAAATATGCTTTCCAGAAGCAGTGAAATATTTCTTTGAAACTTAATTAGTAGACTGAGGATTTTTATGCAAAATATAAATTTTACAGGACGATTGCAAGAACTAGAAATTATATAAAAATAAGCTGCTTCGTGTAATTACTTTGATAAGTTGAAAATACTGCAGCAGAATAGAAATTCAATAAAACTAAATCGTTCCTTTAATTATTTTAACAAGTTAAAGGTAGTGATACTGTATTATTAAATTCTTCTTACGTCTTCGTAATTTTATATTCAATCGCAGTCTAATAATTATACATAATTCTACTCAATGTTAACGGGATATTCTAGTCTTGCACTTTCAGAAAATCAATTTCATAATTATCATTCAAGCGCCTTGTATGCAACTTCCATGCAACTGACAAGAAGAATTCTAAACGCGTTTTATTGCAACATTGTTTTATTTAGTGCATACTATAATAAAAAATAAAAACACAAAATTAAAAAATTATACAGAAGTTTAATCAATGGCTTCGTTGACGCGATATAAATTTTCATCCTATGTTAAGAGGATTTATTTACCTGAAGACGAATTAAGTGGGTGCTTTTAGTGTTCCGTATACCTAGCGTTAAATGAGAAAATGGTTGTTGCAAGCAGCTTAAAGCACGCGTTACAAATATCCGTAATTGCTCGCAGTATTTGATATTCCAATGAGGCAGGAATAGAGTTTCGAATAGCGATAAGAGAGAATAAGAAAGAGGAAGCAGGGACAAAGGTATTTTCTCATGCTGCTCGTTTGCCTTTAAGCTCACGTTTGTAGCGCGGCAAGTAATTTCATGGTCGGCGGTTTTATGCGTTAACGTCATCCCGAATGCACAGTAACGACGAAGATACAGGTGTTCTCGTCAGCTCTTGTCAATTGGGAAATAACGATGCCGGGAAAGATGGCCGGAACGCGTCCTAAAAATGCGGCGTTCGCACGAAATTCATGCGACGGGATTTCCTGCAGGATACAACCTCCCTCGCAATTCGCGCGAAAACCTTGAAAGTCTTTTCTTCGTTTACATGCGCACATGCACGCGTCGCGATTACGTTTCTGTTCTGCATTCTTTTCGAAACTTGTATTGTTGAACAGCACGCAGAACACGAACTTGGGGATAAAGTTTCGAATGACTTTGACACAGTCGGTAGTAAAAACTCGCAGATATCGCGGAATGCGGACGAAGAGAAACAGCTTCGAACTCCTTCTTGCGACGGCCTTGTTTATTCTTTCGCGCGATGCAATTGATTCGACGAGTGCGAGCAGAAGTTCGTGGATGAACGAATTGAAAATTTCGTTTTAGAACGATCGATTTTATGTTTATCGCTTTGTGGTCGGCGAAAGCGATGTTTCAGTGCACCTGTGTCGATTAAATACTACTTCAAAATGATAGAAACAAATGAAACAAACAGAATATTGCAATCGAATTAGAACAAGTGCGCTCAATGGAGAACACCAAATTCTAATTATTTAGTTTTTTCTTTACCAATACAATACTTCAATACTTACAATTGGCGAATATAAACTAACACAAAAATATTATTAGTTGATAGAGAAAAGTTTTGAGACAGTAATTGAAATATTTTATATTATACGTTCGATTAAACGGTACTTGAAAAATTTGTGCAATTGCGTACTAGCCATCTTTGTCGATAATTGAAACGTTAATGTTGAAATAAATTGTAAATTCATATAAGTAGACTTGTAGCTTGCATGAAAATTGTTTTGTATTGTTTTGCATGTATTTTAAAAGATTTTGGTACCTAGAACTACTGACTAGAGTATGAGGATTCATGAAAAGTCGTAGGTTAAACGATTAATTCGTAAGAAAGAGAATTAGTCACAATTGCATTTCGCGTGTCAGGGTTTTTATTGCATTTGAGGCAACATGCATATAAGGGTCAACTTCGTTAACACTTTAATTGTAGCGAGTCGCTCAGGTTACGAGACCTTATGAATACATACAGATCCATAATCCAGTGATGACTATTTCCGAAGACGCGACATAAAACGATATATTGTACTATGATGAAAAATAACATGATTTGTAACATGATTTGAAAAATAAATTAGTATTTTCTGAATGTTTGTCAAGTAACTGTCGCAGCAATATTAGATCTTAATGTTAGATACAAATTGCAGATATGAATAAAAAACATGTAAAATTTACAAATGTTTAAAGTAAATCGACGATCGAAAGAGATGTTTGAAGGGGGAATCAATGTTTTCGTGTCAACGATTTTAAATTTTAAAATATTAATTGAAATATTACTTTTTTATAAACATTCTTAAATTCTTACGGAACATCTTCTTTGATTAGTTAAAAAAAGAAGACATAAAAATCTCTACTGTTCAGAAAAGACATAAATTTTTCTCTAATCCTTATTTCTGCAAATATAAAGGTTTGGATGGTATAAAACTTTGATTAATTTACAAGATATAACAGTATATTATTGCATAGTATTCATATAGTTTTCGATCTATTTTCAAGTATATTAAACGACGAGATTATATAAAAATGCAAATCATTTCCAACTATACTTCTAACTATACTATACTAAAAAATTTAGGAAAAAATGCGTTCGAATTAAGCAAAATTTTAATGTTTACAATCTGTTTTATAATATATCAGGATTAATATGAAAAATGAAATTCCTAGTTTCTTCTGGTTAAAAATACAGTACCATTCTTAATTCCACTTATACCAAACATTTTCTCTTAAGAATATCTGAGCATTCTTAAATGCGATTTCAATATATTTTAGAATCTACGATTACCGTGTTATTTTCTGGAATTCTCTGCAGAGAGCTATGAAATATATTCACTGTCTAAGAATTAATGTAAAAAATGGAATTCCAATTGCAGTTATGGTTTAATTGCTTAGGTTATAAAGCCAGTTATGGTTAAACAGAGAGCATGGAATCGCATTCCAGAAATTCAGAGTCTCGATTTAAATGAATTAAGCTGGGTTCATTAACCACGGTGTGAACAGGTTAGAAATTTTATCCGGCGTCTAATGAAGATTTATATCTCCGAGTTAAAATCCGGTCGATTAATCGAGGCACCGGGATTCGGAACAGTTTCGAGATAAACGTTCGGGTTTATTTGGTCGCCGTGCTCGACTCGACTCGACTCCATTCTCGACTCTCGACTGGGAACTGGGAACGGAATGGAACGCGCGATGATTACAGGGATCAACGGTGGAAACTGGGAACTCGCATTCTTCTCGGCGAAGTTTATTTAATTCAACGCGGTACGGGGAAAACTTGTACAGTTTCCCCGGGCGCGCGTTCGAATCAAAAGCCGCAACACATCAACGATTTCGACTCATCCAGATTTCTAGAATTCGTTGCACCGTGGCGAACGCAAACGAGCCCTCCTCTCTCTCTCTCTCTCTCTTTCCCTCTCTTTCTCTTTCTCTGTAACCTTTCCCGCGGAGAAAATTAACGGCGGGAATGCTTTTGATTTTCCTCGAGTGTCACGGCGACGATGTTTCCCATTTGTTTTTCTGCACAGCGACGTTACAAGTGACACGGTCAAAGCGGACCGTGGCCGGGTGTCCGATCCGATGCGTTTGTTCAAAAAGAGAACAAACAAATTTTCTGAAGTTTCGCTCGCAGCTACAGCACGCGTCTCCAGCGACGAACAATCCGATTTACGGGATCCTTCGTCTGTAGGACAATGTATGCTCGAGTTCCAATTTGCAATATATCCTTTATCAATATACTCCTCTCTGTGTAAGCACCGATGAAGCGCTTTGTGCAACGAAGCGAATCGGTTTGTTAAAGGGGCCGATTAACTCGGGTTTCTGATAAGTTCGCGACTAGAAAACATTAAACGGCGACCTTCCTGAATTTTTTTTTACCACTCCTCAGATCAGACGACAATCGGCTCTATACCGAAACGAAAAGAATCGAAATGGTCGTACGGGGATCTACGAGAGACTGACGGAGCACTTCTTTATGGGGGATGTGCAGAGTGAATAGGCTTCAGGCTTTTGCCACTGAATACTTGTCGATATTATATTGCTTATGCATTTTTGACTGCATGGTGAGAAACATACAATATTTACGAATACGGCGCTTAAATTATATTAGGTTGGCCAGAAAGTTTATTAGACGACGACTGAAATGTTTGCAAAAACTGTATTCTTCCAAACGACAAAACATAAATTATGTTTCTCAATTTTTGGATTTGATGTTTGACCTTTTCATCTGATTTCTGCAATCTTCAATTGTTTATAACTCATGACGACGTTAACCAATTTCGATATAGTTAGATAAAAAAGTTAAAAAGCTAGTTTTTTTATTTTATTTTATCATTTAAAACAATAGCAAAATTAAAAAAAAAGTATTTCAGTCATTATTAAGTAGTCTAGTTCCTGTATTATTTAAAAAGAAATCGAATCGTTTAGTTTTAAAAAAAGTTATTGCGCTTTAAAAGGTGTCCGAATATTCATGGGAGTAACTGTAAGTAATTACATTAAATATTTCTGTTGTCTATTGTAACTATACAATTTTTCAGTTTACTTTTTATATTTAGTACGCATAATATTTAAAAAAACAGCATAGATTGCATGATATTGATTAAACAACAATATTCGAAGCACGTGGAAAAACACTTGTCAGTGAATACGATATTCTTTTTGAATTATTAGTTTAAGAGACACGATAGTTGAGCTTCCTTTTTTGACAAGGAATGTATAATTCGCAACATTGTTTATTAATATCTTTCAACGGAAATCCAACAAGTTTTAAAATATGCAAGATGTTGCTTCTACAAACTCACGAGAAAAAAAAGTATAAAAGTCGACCGGTTTGTACGGTATATAAATTACTCCATCTGTATTAAAAAACTACTGCCAGATGTTGCGGCAAAAAATAATAATCTGATTTATAAAACGAAACTTGACCGTCTTATCTCGGAAATGAATAATTCAAAAAAAGTATGGCTTCGTCGATGCTCTTTTTCCCTCTGTATCTGCAATCTATTACATGATCTCGGTTCAATCTTTCTCTGCGAAGCTTTTGCAGTCTCAACTGAACTCAAATTAATCTTAAAATTCGCAGATTCCAACTTTATCAGTTTTACACGATTTTATGCGTATAGATTAACCAACATAGATTCATTTTTCAGAAAAAAACTTTAATCTTTGTATACGTAACAACTCCGATGCTGTTTATATGTAAAATTTTGTTATTTAGCATACTTTCCCATATCATACACTTGGTTTTCCTGAATTATTTCTCCAAAGTTTAAAACTCCTGAAAATATAAGTAGTAGTATAGTATAAAATTGCTCCACTGTGTATAAATCTTTGTAAATATCATTTAAACTAACCTCATAAAAACTAATGATGATCATGTGATATAGATATAGCTAAACGAATATATGCATTTCACGATTAAAAACAAAGTAAATGCGGAGAATTGCATTGTAATGAAACTGCGGATTTTATGCATTTATGGTAGAAATGAGTAAGTAGTTTGAAACAGTGTGAAAATTAAAACTATTAACGGAAGAAAAACCAGTGTTTGGTTTCCATAACCTGCAATTGTTACAGATTTTTATTTTATAATTAATATAAAATTAGAAAAAGAAGCGGAAGTTCACTCGCAGAATTCAACCATTTTGACTGCATAAAACGGTAAATAAAAAAGATACGTAAGCCTAACGCGATAAGGGTCATGTATAAATTGAAATCACTGCAGAAGGGTTGAATAAAGTAAATAAAAAAGGACATCGACTTTCGAAAAGAGAAGATCGAACGGCGAAGTCTCGCGAACGAAATGCCTCTGAGAAAGCGGATCGGGCGTTGCACGTAGACTTTAAGGAAAAATTTAGCAGACAACGCGCTCGCGTTCGGTCTTTTAACTTCTCTGCGCTTTGTTCCGGTTTCTGTTCTACGGTGCGCCCGTATTTATTGGAAGTCTCGACAGCCGCGTGTAAAGAGAGCCAGGCTTCAAAATGAGTTGGCCCCGCGTACTTAAAAGCGGGGAACCGAGCGAATGCGAGAAAGAATCGCGAAAGTGATAGCCACTTTTCCTCTGTTTTCCGTTCGGAAAGTTCTCGGTTACAAATAGTGGAGATAATTAAGGGTGAACGATTGGAATTGTACAAGCAGCCGAACTTTCTCCGGTGTGATTCACCTAAGATCATATGTTTAAGGGATTACTTTGGTTTTCAACTTCGAAATAGTCGATTTTCTTTTCATTTCAATTTTCGGAAGAAATTACGGAGTTACAGAGGTCTGAAAGCATGCACATTTTTACATATGCGGTTGCAATCGGAAGCTTTAAAGACGCGGATATACCGCGTTAAAAACAAGAATAGATATTCCAACTTTAAAATGCTGTTATTTATTTAATTAGCAGTTTTCGTTCAAATAAATAGAATGGCCGAAATCGTAGAAGCCATGAGAACTTTGTCACCAACTTCAATTATTTTTCTTTTCACAAATGTCTAAATAATATTGCAAGATTCGTATGTCCTACGCTTTAGGTTTTAAGTTTAAAGCTGAAATACTATGCCTTAAACCGCAAGGCAAGACAATTAAATAAATAAATTAATAATAATATTGAAAGATAAGTTTTTTTAAAATAAAAACATGTTAAAAGAAAACAAAAAGAAACCCGTTTTAGTATTGTCTCGGATGTGATATATTTAGAAGTCGACAAAATCGATTTTGATGAATAAATAAGTAGTCTGTTTACAAATCTCGGATACTTTTCTAACGTAACAGATAATATTTAAAAAAATCGAAAGTAACGGGCCGAGATTGCTTACTTATGAAACGGTATCTGTAATGTTACTTTAAAATGGCGTCGGAGAATGTGTGCTGTTGCAGGCGTGTCGGTCAGAAAGTTTCACAACTGCCCCTGGAGAGTGCGAAGCCTGGGGCAAACCCGACCCCAGCAAAAAGACGATGCATGTGTACAGGTTGGATTGTACTTGTACGTTTATTGTTTCGAAACTTAGTGCAGTACAATTATTTCCTAAAGTTTACTTTTCTTGTCTGGCTTCGTGCGGGATCGCATGTTTGTAATTTAAATTTCCACGCTGCTTGTTTTCAGTCGACAATACCGTCAACTTGGATAATCTTTCCTGGGGCACAGTAACACGTACGGAACTTTTGATTAATGTTTAGGTAGAGAAACTGCGCTCCGCAGTTCTGTGACAGTGGCGATTGGAATATTTAGTAATATTCTTAACACGTTGCCTTCCACGACGGTCATACGTGCATAACGTAGTCCTTCCTCTTCAGAAATTATTCTTTTCCCACAGTATAGTCGACTAAATCGGACAATAGGATTTTTGTAATCCGAAAAACTTCAAGAAATTAGTCACTGCGACAAGTAGTCTACGGATAATATGCATTTGTGGTAAATGTGTATAGCTGCAACTTGAAACATTGGACAAGGATCAAAATTAACATACGTTAAAAACAAATTAATAAATATGAAGAAATGAAATTTGTTTGATGCGTAAAGAAAGAATTGAAAATAATCATGTCTCCTCGATTATGAAGCAGAAACAATAGAACAAGATATTTTTTAAGCATTACGGTTAAAGATGAAAGTAGGTTGAGAAACAATAAATCGGTTTGTGCAAAAACAAAAGACACTGACAATGAGCTGCAGAGGCTTAAAAGAATTTAAGAATATTTTGAATGTAATTTTAGCTGGTTAAAATTGTTAAATCAAGTTAGGTATTTGCGGTAAGCCTCTGTTTCCTGCGACAGAAATTCATCTAAAGAACACTGTTGTCGTTCGTTGGGAAGGAAAATGAAAATCAATTGCACATTCTCTACCCTCATCGTTGACAAATAATTGTTGTGATAAGAATACTATTCGGAATCATTCAACACAAAACTCAGTAGCAATGTTACGCATCAGATTTGGCCAAGCCAAGATAACCCATTCGTATCTCCTAAGCAAGACAGACGTCCCAATTTGTAGCACCTGCAACATTAAATTATCCATCCATCATCTTGTTCTTCCTTGCGTTGAATTCTCGACCGAGAAAATAGACTGCCAGATCGATGTACGTGTGCGAAATAAGAAAATATATCAACGACTGAGATTTTTCAAAACTACCAATCTTCTCGGGAAATGAGTACAAATAAAACTAACAATAACCTAGTTGAGTTAAATTAATTGCAAATGCATTTAGTGTAATTTTATTCGTAAATAAAAAATATGTTTCCCCTTTGCTTGAGAAAGTCGAACAGCGTTAACTATTAACGCGTTAAATTTATAATAGATACTTAACCTCAATTTATGTCTAGAAAAACTTGCAATTAGGTTCCTTGCCGACAGAAATTGTTATAACATCCTACACTGCGAAATTTACTGGACCCTGGAGATTACGATGATTATCGTTTTATTACTTTCCTTCAAACTTTCTTAACCAGAAGAATTGTTATTGGATTCCGATACTTGTAATACAATCACTATCTTAATAACAATAAATGTCTCTTCTCCTGTGGTAGTAAGTATTTAAAGATCGATTCAACGAGTGAAATCGCTTGATACCAAACACCAATACGACAAGATTTAAATCACAATTATACTGATAAACTCACTCTAACTGCCGCGTCGTCCGTAATTATTTGCTCAGATGTCGGGTTCCAATTTCACGGGGTTCCGCAAAACGTAAAGATATTGTACTTACAATTTAACTTCTCAATTTTGATTTGACCTAATGAAATATTCTAGTTTTGTGAAATTTTGTGAGATTTTAAAAACGGGTCGCGTTAACACGAATAAAATACATTTAAATGGAAAAAGAAAACAGAAGTTGACAGGAAGTAACCACACTTGTACAGAAATCTGATACTTTGGAAGCGAATGTTCGAACGTAATTAACTCGAAGCTCGAAGACCCTTGATAACACGAACCCTTCCTGGATCGCAGTGGGAAATCAAGAATCGCAAAGTACATTGTGAATCACTGGTATCAAATGACGGTCGAGGTAAAAACGACTGAAGAATGACGAGTCATGCGATGGTTAATCAAGATACGCGAGTGCACGCGCGCACGTGTCATAGTCAATAGCAGCGTCGCCGTTCGGAAGATCGAGCGATACTTTAACGAGACTACTTTCGTGATAAACTATTTAGCATGGTCCGTAGGTTGTGGGCGATAGACCGTTTAACTGGGTATATCTAAATGCAATGTCTGCACATGCTTGCGTATGTACATCTATCCGCGGGTATAGACGCCGATGTGCATACAGGGTGGCGTGATCGGTAGATGCTTATTTCTAGAAGCAACAAATTTCAAACACGTCGCGGCCATGCGATTTACGTAGATTGCAACTCTCGGAAGGATTAACGGTTCAACAACTATAGATACGCAATTACGCTCGAAATAATCCTGTAACACCATGCAATTATGAGATTCGAGACTGTTTATGGGAACGTAAATATTTGTAGACTAAAAGAAACCAGTGTCCTACAGAATTCAATTCCTTTGTTTTGAATAATCTAAACAAAATATGAGGCTGACAAAAATTTATTAAATTTGTTGCTATCAGCATAAATATAAAATAGAAATTTTATATTTATGCAGAACTTCTTTATAAACTAGTGCTGCATGTTGTGAATTTATAGACGGTTGCTGTCCTTGGTATTATTTTTTTCATTTTATTCGAAGAATTTTGTGTAAAATTCTTTCTCGAAGGTTTAACGTTGTATCGTAGAACCTTATCCAATTTATGCGACAATCGATTTTGCTTCGTAGCTTGGAAATTTGAAGAGATTGTACGTAGACTTCGTTAATCTGAACATAGTTATTTTATCATCCCATAGCAATATAGACGAAATGCATAACTCTTATAGGAATATAGATGAGAACAAAATAGATGACGAAAATGAAGTCGATAAATAAATGTTTTCTTCTTATTATTTATTATTTTCATCTTTAAAGCTGCCAACAAAATCCTTGCTGTTTTAATAATTATAATAAACAAAAAATAATTTATTGATGTTTTTTTAATTCTTCAATCTTCTTCCTGTTTTAAATGACACCTACCCGTTTTTTTTTCTTTAATACAAGGAAACAAATAAGAATAAAAACCAATGAAAGATTTACTTTAATCGTTCCTTTTAGTTGTCTGATATATAAATTATATAATTTACTTCTTAAAATTGAAATAAAATAAAACAGTAAACACTTTTCAGTTATTAATAAACTGCGGATCATTATGCGGAATAATAGTTGTTTGCATCGATTGCAAGGAAAAAAGGCAATTAGATACTGACCTTTCTTAAAGATTTTAATATGTTGAAACTAATAAATTGTTACTCTCGAATTTTCCTAACCTGTTCGCTGTGTGAAATGGTGCTTACTTATTTTTGCCATAAGTGCATAAAAATCGGAGTCCAGTCGTTAATATAATTCGATTTACATGGTTTAAGGGCCAGCCGTAGTAATATTTCAAGTTCCATGAACTTTGCACATTAGACAGCAGAACACACAGTATGATTATAGACAATCGATGGAGAACGTGCGAACGATAAGTAAACGTATGAAAGCCGACGAGGCGATTCCACGCGGAATTACTTAAAATCATGAGTGAAACGTTGCTCATTTTAAATGTCAATTCTATCAAATATTGCATTAACGCAATAAAGTCAAGCAGTTTATTTGCTTGCATCTCGAACGAAAGGTGTTCGGGAAGCGTAAAAGAGCAATACTCTTTAAAAAATCTCCAATTTGTGTTACGGGTGTTAGAACGACCCACAAACAATTTCAACAATTCGCGGTGTTGTACCAGTTTATAAATTACAATAAAAGAACATGTAACATGTCGACTGCCGAATCGGCGAGAATAAAACTCCAGGAATCCGAAGTAGTCTATTTCATGAAACGAAGTCTTCGTTTGACCATATGAATTCTTAACTGACAAGTTCTATATATAAATTGTTAGCGACAGTTTGCTAACTGGCATCCAGTCTTTCTATTTTTACACGTCTATTTGTTAGTCGTCAATAACACGAATCTCTCAAACAAACTCGATACATCAATTGAGAAATAAATTTTTACATCTGTACAAACAGTTACATGAACGATGCGTTTCGGACGGAACGGTTAGCTAACTGCGATCCGTTGTCATTCTATACGTATCTGTCTATTTGCCAGTCGTTGTCGTCTCAATTTCTCCGGTAATCTATCAGCTCGGAAACAAATACTTAATCCGTACGAATAGTTACGTCAATCTACGCGTTTAGATTGAATCAGTTCAGTAGCTGGATTCCAATGTTACTTTATATTTATTTCATAATTACGTATGTATTCATCTGTCTTTTACAGTTCGCTAACCGGATCTATGTAAGAAATTCAATTGTATCCCGTACGTGAATTCGATTCTATCTTGATGCCTATTGGTTAGCGACGCGCAATCTAAATCGAATTTGGCTGGAATAAACAATGAACGTAATGGGGGATCGCGAACGATCGAAATAATTTCGAGGAAATAATGCGCGGGTCTGCTATCGAGTCTAAGAGTCGTAGCAATTCCGTCGTGATCGAAATGTAATAGTAACCGGGCCACCCTGTATATGACCGGGCATACATAGAAAGAGACAGTACATAGGTGGCGGGAAGCGGAAGGGTTGGTTCGGGTCTGCGACCCCTTACGGAGGTAGGTACGATAGCCAGGTTAGCTGGCTGCGCTCCAAAACACCGTGCCGTACGCCCCCTATCTGGCATCTCGTAGCAGCTTGGCTCGCGGAGAAGCGCGCGATATTGCTTCGTGCCGCTTACCCCGGCAATGTAACCCGTATTATCTACCCTTACATCCGGCCTGTCGTTCCCGTCGAAATTTAGGGACCGTTGGAGTCGATCGTTATTAGGGAACACGGGATGCTCTTTCGCCTCACCTCGTTCCGATCCCGTGGCCGCTAACTAACAGCCGGTTAATTAAGAAGGGAGGTACACGATCGCGTATTAAGGCCGGTCAAGCCGGCGGGGGTAATAACCGAACGTCAGCAAGCTACGGCGAGTGGCAATAGCGAGACACTGGTCCGCTAACGATAGTTCGTTAAACTTAACCGTGGACTAGTTATCGCCGCATTATTTATCCGGAACGAGGACCGTGTGGCATCGGTATTATTGGCCAGGCGGCTGCTTCTATTGCGTTCGCGTGCTATTCCCTTTCTACCTCCCCTTTGTGCCCACTTGTCACCCTCGTGCACCGTCGATCCGATCCTAACGAACCCGGGAATCTATGATTAGCTACTTTCACCTGATTTCCTGTTTCCAATATGCAAAACCGAGTAATCATTATTTGACTTAACACTTTGCAATCGACGGGCCTGCTCGTGGAATAACGATGGCTTCCCTGTTTACGTTTTGGATTTTCATCGTGTCCGCTTGTATACTGGTTCATTGCGGAGCGTTGCATCACTCACGATTTTCAGATCTTTTAACTTTCAGCGAATGATTCTGGGAAATCGAGGTAATGATATGAGAGGACGCGGCAAATAACGAATTTCATGTAGAAAAAGTATCGAAGTTAATAGGATCAGATGAATAAGAATTTTATAAATTGGCTGTGCAACGCGGAATGTTCATCCACAAAGGACTGTACATTAATTGGACAGTCTTTTGTCTTGATCCTACTGTAAGGATAGGAAAGACACGAAGGGAGGGCTGAAGAGATGTAATTTCTTCGTACAGAAAGACAAATTAATTAAGGTAGCACGTAATAACTTGAGAATTCGTGGAAATATTGTCATTAAATGCGAAATTGAGTTCCCTTGTAGAGCTATTCAACGTGTTCTTAACACTTTGCCGGCCGCTGTCACGCTGGCGTGACGTTTGCTCGCCAACGGTTATAAATAATGGTATGCGATTTAGACGTCAATTAATTTTCCTGCCGAAAGAACGCATTCTTTATTGCTTAACTTTAGGATTCGCTTTTCTCGGTCTCAGTAGTTCACCGGCAGCAGCGTAAAGACGATGCGAGAAATGAGCGGCCGGCAAAGTGTTAATTTTCAAATCAAAAGACGAAAATTGACGTTGGCACTTACGCTTTGAAAACGCCATCAAACTACCGTACTAGGATACGCTCGTTAAAACGTTTATTGAAATTTCCTACATTATTATTTTTGACAGCAAGAAATTCAATCTCGATCATCCAGATATAACCTACATTTTACAATTTGTAGCATTTATAGAAGATTTGATCTACCATGATCTATAGACAATTTATAATATCTACATAACCCAAGTACAAGTAATATAATCTGAATGACCTGAATAACGTATATATGAATATAGTAGTACGAATATAATATGATATAAATGAATGAGAATATAGCAGAGACAGCATATATTTTTTCTACTATACCTTCTTATCGCATAAAATAACATTATATAAAAATTTATACTTCATTTTCATACTTCGCAAAACACTCGAAAATTACAGCGGTGCTATAGTTATTCTGCGCAGTGCATAAGATGTGGTTATCAATATGTATAAAACAGTTAACGGATCAACTTTAATCATGCCAAATAGGAAGAGATTTGTCTGATAAATTTACAGATATGATCGTGTTATCGAAATTTGAAATTTAATTGAATAGATACGAGTACACTTTGGTTAATATCAGTTGTAATATTCGCTTAAGTCAGATATCTAATTCATTTTCCAAGTGGCAAATTATTAACGATACGAGAAATCTCGCGAGCCTTGTCACGGAATAAATCATGACACAAGATTAATTTGATCTTATAGTAACTTGGGACCAAAACATATTTGGATGTGGTGAGACAGACAGTGGTGATGATAACTATTACAAGATTGCCAAAAGGAAATTAAATATCGAAAATACGTCACATCGTGTATTTTAGAAAATGCTATTCAAAGCTAAAATTACTGTGCTCAAGTATCAGTTCGATGCTGAAGTTTGAAACTTAAGCATTTTATAACATACAAATACATTAAATATTGTAGCATATAGTTACGTTCAGAACACAAATTAATTTTATTTTCTACATAAAAGAATAGTCTTTCTCAAATTTTGTGTTTATTATTCTATTCGAACAATTTACTGTATATTAGAAACATCTTCTAAAAAGGGTTAATTTAATTATACAATAACGTTGACAACATTTTTCGAATATAGAAATTCTTTGCGACTGCAAACCAGATTGAGCAAGCGTGGATTCGCGCCGAGGCGATTCCGCAACGAGACATAAAGTAGGGGTTTACTTGGGAATGGAAAAGTCTCGTTTCCCATGGAACACTCCCATAGACTTAATGCAATCTAGCCAGAAATCGCGGATGGCGGCGAACTGTTATACCAATAATTAATATGCGCGTAGGTAAGCGTTTAGGCATTGTGCTTGGCAAGGGACGCCACTATCTCCGTATATTGCCCGGCGCTCAAGTCGATAGATACAATACCGCCATTTCGCGAAGATACGATGCCGTATGTTACCTACGGGCAACGAACATCCGGCGGGGGTTATAATATAAATATCCTTTATCGGCGTCGGAGAAAGAGGATATCGGAAAGATTTTAGCTGGAACACGTTATTCCGCGTCATTTAGGAATTTCGCGAGGAGGAAACGGAACGGGTCGACCGGCGAGACAATCGAGATATTGCTACCGATACTGTTTACCTGCAGTTACGCAGGTGTCGAATTTATTAACATTTCGACAGCGGGGACCGGTCCAAATAAGAAAGTTTCATTCAGAAACTAAACGACTTGTATTTTCATCGAGATGATCGAAGGTTTAGTTTTCTGTACAATGACTAAAATACCTTTCTTTTTTAATTTCGCTGCTACTTGTAAAAAGAAATCAGAAACTTTTTCTAACTCTTTTACCCGAAGCTGGAAAATTTAGAAAATGCGTTTCGTAGATTTCGCTAACTTATATGCAGTCTGCGGATTTTTACGCGAAATAAAAATTGTTCAAGTTAATTTAAAGAATTATAAGTTTGATAAAAAATCCGGCGTTCGAGTGTTCACCAAACTTTCTTCGCTACGTTGATTAGCAGTTCTTTGTCCTCGATAATTTTCCTAATAGAACGATCCAATTATTGTTGATTATATTTCTTTATTTACTTTCATAATTAGAAATTAATAATAGACGAATCAAATTTTGTTCCGGAGAAATGAGTAACATTCGTATTTAGTGGCTCATGTAAGCGATTACTCTCGTGTTAGTGCAAGGGATTAAGAACATTCGTACTCACTGGCTACGATAAATAACCGGGTATCGCTGTATCGACCCTAGCGTACCATTCAATTAAATAACAATTAGGTAATTGTAATAGTCGCGCACTGACGTTTACAATGCCTTGTCCGTTGTAATAATCAACAGGCCCGTGATTAACCATTTGGTACGCCGAATCTCCCGATCTCCGACGAAGCGGCTTAAATGGAACTGCGGCGAGAATTGGTGATCACTGGTGATGGCTATTCGATACTCCTGTTGCGAGTTTCCAAGCAATTCAGTCGTAATCGAGTTTTGCATTACTTCGGTAATTATTAGGAGTCGAATATTCTTAAAGATCTCGAGAGTTTAAAAAGATACAATAGTCTCCGTAAATGTAGCGACTTTGAAAATTGTGGAACTCTTCAGAATTTCAAGTGATAGGCAGATATTGATTGTGAGATCGATGATGATTTTTATGCAAAATAAAAATTGTCCGTGTTAATTGCAAAACAGTGGAGCTACATACATATATATTTAATTTCTCAGTCATCTTAATGCGTTGGAAATAATGTGTGATCAATATTTGTCGTACTCATGATCAATATTTTAATTACATACTTCTCATCAATATTTAAATATTCAAGTAAATGTAGCATAACAAATGCAAATTAGTGAATCTATGAGTGAATCTAATTAAAATTGAAAAATTAAGTTGTATACCATATATTACTGTGACAGTGTCCTGACGTTTTATGGATCTTAATTTTGACGAATTGTTAAAATAGCAGGTGCATTGGGATATACAGTGCAATACCGGGTGGTCCACTTAAACTTTTTCGCCTAAATATCTCTTCCAATAGTAATGTTACAAAACATTATCTTATTTTTAATTTAACCAACAACAACAGACGAATACGAGGCAAAATGTAATTTTTTTTCAAACTAACATGTTTTTTTAATTCTCAAGGTCATCGATGTTAATTTGCATATAAGTGCGTATTTTAACCTCGAAATGACCTTTGACTTCAAACATGAAACCAAAATGTGAAATTATTCTAACGTTGAATTCCAACGTTAGCTACACGATGTAATAAAAAATATGCACTTATATGCAAATCAATATCGATGACCTTGATAACTCTGAAAAAAATGCGCTTGAAGAAAAAGCATTTTTCGCACCGTATTGTTCTGCCGACATCAGTCAAATTCCATATGAAAAAATTTTGTTTAACATTATCTATGGAGGAGATACATATTTAGATAGAAATGTTTAGGTGAATCGCCCTGTATTATCGTTCTAACATATAGTATTTAGCTTATGATATCGACATGAATCAACTTCTGGTTTTTCATTTCTGTGCCGGGCGACCGCGTGGAAAAACGATTCCGCGTTTCTCACGGTTCCGTGTCCTGCGGGAAGGGAAAAAAATTCGCAGCCTGCGTGCAACTTTATAAATGTTGATCGCATCGGGACTCGGATTCCAATTCCCAACGACGAAATTATCGACATCGATCCAACGGGAAAGCGCGCGCGACTTGGACTTGTATTAATTTGCCAGCGACTGTTCCTCCAGAATATATTTCGCCTCTTCCTTTTTTTCCCTTTCTCCAGTTCAGCCTCCGTTCGAGCGATAACTAATGCAGGCAGCCGAGTAATAACATAAATTTCCCTGTTAAATACTAGCCGCCAATTAAGCACTCTCACCGCGAAGCGAGATCTTTGAAAGCTCGGTCATTTTGAACCGCTTATTACGCTGGGCGATTATTACCAAATTGATTATTCTTGATTATTATGGCTTGACTAATGCGTCTGTGAAAACTTTCCTGTCCTGTCAGGAAATTAAAGAAATTTGTCGTTTCTTCTTCGCCCGATTAATGTACGAAAGCGTAAAATAAACGCGAAAACTATCTGATCAGAAATAATGAAAATTCGGGGACACTTGCCTAACTTTTTCTCATGATTAAAATTATATTAAATTACATTATATTTAAAATTATACATTATATTATATAAATTATATTATATATTATATCTAAATTATATTAAAAAGATTAGACGAAAAGAGAAGATTTTTTAGTATTTTTATAATACATTCAAATTTGTCTGAAATCTTTCAGATAAGACAACATTTAATAAATTATAAACTAGTATTAATTGATTTTTATTTGACTGTAATTTGAAATTCTTTTAAATCAAAATTCTACTTGTAATATTCCAATTCATATGCACAGTAAAAATTAGGAACTTCTACAATTTCTTATTTCAGAAAAGTGACAAATATTTCTGCTAATGTAAAATAACAATTGGCACCACTACATTACGCTTCTAAAAATTATGTGTCTGGTTAAGTTAGTTTATTTGTTATTTTTATAAACTTGGATGAGATTTCACACAATTTTAAAGTGAGACAATTAAATACAGAACGACCTCATCATCGCGAAAGTAATGTAACCATCAAGTATTTTTAAATATGAAGCTACGAAGCAATAAAGTGTAACGACTCAAGCGAACCTATCACTCTAAAAAATGATTAACTGTAACATTGTGTCATCTTTTACTTCAACTTTTAGGAAAAGTGATCTGCAAATTCTAATATATTTTCATTATGAAACATCTGTTCCTGCTGCGCGTATTCATGAATATAACATAACGTAATGTGGGCTAGATTTATGATGCTGTACACTTGTAATAATATGCTCGCCCTCTGCATGATCCTTTTTCAACGTTCCATTGCTTCCCATTTTCTCACACGCGTTTTATGTTTTCATTTATACTGGCCGACAAAGACATTTACAGCAATAACAGTAAATAACTGTTATTTAATTAACTTTTGTCATGCGTTCCTACACGCGCATCTTAATCCTACAGCTTCACTATTTAATACCACAAGCTCTAATGTATTATATATTGCTTTATAACAATGACGAAATTGAATTTGCTTAAATATCATGCGATTTCTACTACAACATATGTTTGAACAAAATAGTTTATCGATGAAGTAAATCATATAGAAACATTTTTATAATATCATTAATTGCAAAATAAAAACTGAAATTTCGAATCGTTTCACAGTTTAATATTAATGTTAGCAATATTAATATTCGTATATGAATTAATAATATTTTGATTCAACTGCTGATTGACTGTTAAAATATTCACATAATTTAGGAGTTTCGTTCCTCTATTTCGAAGATTCGATAAAACATTTACTTTATTATTTGTTGTTTATAGACACTATTATCATTTATAGACACCAACAAAATTATATATAGAGTCTTGTTTATCCGAACTGGTCAGGAAAACATAAACGTTCGGCTAATAGAACAGTCAGTTAGGTTTAAAATTACACCTACGTATTTTTGTCATAAATTCATAAAATCCACGTTCTAATTATAAGTCAGCTAGAAATTCAGGGTTCCAATAAAAAGTTAAAACACGTTCCATTTTTTACTTTTCTCGTCGTTTCAATCAATTGAAAGTTTTGCGAACATTTGTTTAGACATTGCCTACTTTAGTTTTTAAAAAGTGATTCCGTCCTAGATGTTGTTAGAATACTTTAAGCAACACATGCTAATGAACGAATGGAGACATCAGAGATTTAGTAAAACTTTCCGTCGGTTTTAGCTGAATTTAACAATAGCATTTAAAAGTAATTTTGCCACAAGCTCTTTATCCTTTCCGCAGCACGCGACGAATACCACAACGTCATTGTTGTTATGGAGATCATCGTCGCGATCGTCGAGGGAATATTAAAAAGCCGGATACCGGTTAAATAATGAAGTCAATGGAACAATTCGGTATCGGTGAACGCATAATTCGGCATTTCGGAATCCGCAAACCATGGAAAATCCAGCAGACGATTTGAACGAAAGGTTCGGCTAGACGCTGCGCGTCGGAAAATTAGTTTGTGAACGTATTGATTATATTTTTCCAGCGGGATGAACGTTTTCGCATGACTGACACATTAACGTGCGCCGATAAACTAAAACGTGGAGCGTCGCGCCGGTGTTTGCAAGCACACGAACGGAATCAAGATAATGCGTGCGCCGCGGCAGGTCATCAAACACAATCAGATATATAAAACGCGGGCTTTGAAAGGGGATGGGCGTTAATACGATCATTACAACGAACTGGCCGGGTACCGTATGTAAGCTCCGGTATTATTTCGAACAGTGATCGACTCCCAATTCATTTTTCGAATCGGATTTTCTTCATTAACGGCCGATCGATCATGGACGGATATAAACAAACGAAACGCGTGAGAATCCCTCGGTCGGTCGTTCGGTACGCGGCCGGACCATATCGGCCCGAATAAATTGCGACTGTAAATCCACGATTATGGCCGGTCTATCTGCGACAATGAAAAACCGATTGTGTTTGTTGGACGATTAATGCGCATCCGACCTCTTAGTTCGTGTTTTCGATGGTCCGTCCGGTAGTCGATGCGATAAAGCACGACGATCCATAGATCTAATTAGAATGGACTAATATATTCGCTCACCCAGGTCTCACTTCTGGCAGGGAATTCCGATAACGATTTCGCACTGCGGGGTAAACGCAGCCATTACTGTCAAGTTAGTGTTTTATACGTACCTGTAACAGAAACAGAAAATTATTATTAGCATTTGTTTCATAGGCTGTCGGTTCGCTGGGGAATAATTAATAATCGATATAATTTTAAAGGCAGGCTCTCACAAATCTATTAACTCCATATCTTACGATTTATATCCAAAAGCCGTGCTAGTGCAAACAATCTAATTTAATTTAAAATCATTTCAGATATGAGAAACGCGAGGGAATGTGCAAATATCATAATTTCTTTTTTGTCAGTTACAAGAAACCTTAAGTTGAGGTGAGACAAGTTTTGACAGGGATTATGCATGTTCTTTACAACTAATAAGGAGATCTATAGAATAGATTATTTATTTATTGAATTTGTACGAAAAGTTACCCATTAGTTGTAAAATCAAAGAATACAAAGGTTTAGAGTGGATAGGTACAATATTAAATAAAAAGTAGTAAGGTAACTGCAATTGCTTAAATTAATATGTTAAATCTATATATCAATCAAAATGATATTACAATAGTTGGTCAAAGTTATATATTTTGTAATTTTTTATAAATCGTTCAGATGTTGTCATTATTGTATCGATATTTACTTATTTATTATTTATAGGACGAGCGGTGAACTCCAGCGCTTTTAATAATGAATCACGAGCTGGCAGTTCGCAACGACTTCAAATAGAGTTTAGCATTGCCATTAATTTTCCGTGCGTTGAAGTGAAATACTATTTTGATACTATCAATATTCAATCTTCAGAGAGACGGTACGTATTTACCACGGCCACAACAGCAATTTAACTCTGACAAGTGCAGTCGCATGAAAAAAGATTCGAAGCATCGTGCAGTAAAAGTGAATCGATTCTATTTTCTTGCAAATATTACATGAGCGCATTCGTCAAAGTTCGCCGCAATTTATACTGCAATGTATGCACAAATTATTGATTTTATTTAGCATATCCTCTACATTTTTATAATTTCAGAAATTAAATCAAGGTTACTAATGATGATAATAATAATAGTATCTTTATTTTATCGCATTTAAAAATAAAAATAAACCAAATAAAAATGTTACTGATGATCTATCTTAATTAACATAGTATGTTCACAATATCAATTGCTATGGTTGAGCGATTAAAAGAATACAATTGAAATTGAGAATAAAAATGAAATTAGATTAGAAAATACGAAGAATCACTGTGCGAGTATGATACACTGAGCTATAGAATGTTAAAGTTTATACAATTTCAAATGTCAAACGTGGATTAAAAGCTGTCGACTGGACGCGTCGAATAAAAAAGAAACGAATAAATACGAGAGCGCAAATAGAATTGCTACTAATTGTTAATCGCAGAAACAAATGGTCGCGTCGCCATAAAGTTTCGAACGGGGTCGTCGATTTTCGTCACCGCGTAATATTTGAGGCAGTATATTGTGCGAATCCGGGCCGGTGACGGTGCACATAAGTTAACGAAGTTCGAAGTTTGTAACCGAGCCAACTGTGCCGGCCGATTTGCCGAATAAATTGGGATTATTCTATCATTCTGTCGAGCGATAACTCTCCCATAAAAAAAGGATCCATCCGCCAGCACCGCGGCACATTTAATAAACGCGTTGTTCCAGATTAAAAAGAAGCATTCAATTTATACGACGCCATATTTCATTTACCAGTAGGATATAAATCAAATAAATTCTTCGGGGTCGTAAACAATTAAATCGACGAATAATAATAATCATGATAATCGTGCTTGTACTAACGACGGAATTTATGACCAAAATATGGTCAACTGTCATCTAAATGTACCTGGCATTTATCATTTCCAATATAATCTCGCGCCGATGATTTAAAACTCTTGTTGCAAAGGCAAACTTATTTTAGATTAGCAACAAAAGAATCATCATTATTGTAGTGAACGATCGAGGAGTAATCGGAGATAATAATAATGGAAGGGAGATTTCACTTTACCGAATTTAATTATCATTATGGTTCTAACTTTAACTGAAGAAGTATTAATTTCGTATGTACAATAATTGCAGATGGAAGATAGTATATTTATTTACATCTGTGTACACAAATTTTTCATACGTTTATATGTCATAAATATTACTAGTTAACAATTTATATTAAATAGCAAAATTTCAAACATATAGATTTTTATACATCTTTAATAAATTGATTCAACAAATGCAAGATAATATTTTGACATCTTTCAAAACGAAACAATTTTTTAAGAATTGAATAAAAAATCCTGAATTTTTTTTAGATATTAGACCGAATATTTTGCTAGATAAATATTGTATTTGATTGAAGTGAAAAAAAAATTAAAAAATTCGTTAACTGATTTCGATGAAAGTTTCAGCATGTATATAAATTACCTCCATCTTCAAAATGCATTGTTTACATTTTCGCTATAAGCTCAGATAAGAAAGGTGAAAAGACGTAATTTTTTTGTTATTCCAACCAATTGCTGTTTTTGCAAAGATTTTTCTAATAAACTATTCCCTTTAACATCGTAAAAGATTCAAATGGTTCAATGTAATTTGATTCAAGTTATTCTGCTAGTAAGTTGCAATTAATTACATGTACAAAACCTGCAGCCCACTGATTACATTAATATGACAATAATAACAATAAGTACAAATACGAAATTATTTAATTAGTTTGGACAACATCAGCAAACTCGTACTTTAATATTTAAATGAACAGAAACACAAATATCTAAGTACATAGCTGTTAATATAATATAACATAAATTAAAATATATTTAATTAAGTCGGCAACAGCGGTAACAACAAATTTAAGCATTAAAAACGATTTATAATTGAATTCGTAGCGGAAATTTCGAAGGGGAGACAAAGCGTCTAGCAAATTAACTAACAAAATATCGCCCCCTGCTTAGGGCTTGAATAAGTCACGTGTAGAGATAATAGACGATTAATATTGCAACAGTGTTTTAAAGGTCCAAGTAAAAAATCCCTTAAAATCCAGCCGCTGAATGATGCACGGTACATAAATTAGCCAGGCGCACAGGTGTTGCCGCGCGAAATGCGTTCGCCGATTCGCGGAAATAAATCATTATGACTCGTTCCCCGCATCCCGCGATACTATCACGATACAGAATCTAACCCCGTGTATCACGGTATTTTTCAAACCATTTTTCCCCGATTTACCGTCCCGACGGATAACGGGATTTAATCCAGAAATTCAATACTTTTCGCCGGACAGACGCGTTACTCCGATAATATTAATTAAACTCGCAATTTCGAATAAATCAATGATTCATTTAAATAGATTGATACAAATTTAATATGTTTCGACTTTCGAATATCTCGGCTTGGACTTACAAGAGGCCAATGAACGTTTAAATAATGATTAGAATTGAACAAATTAATTAATGTTATCAAAGATATTTACAATCGTGAAATTAGTAAATAAAATGATATGTTATTATAAAATACTTAATTATTAATATTAAATTTTACGTACAAATGCTCAAATTGTAAGATCCTAGTCATTCTCAGTTATGCATTACTATGCAACAGCCAACTAATTTTAACATTTTAGATCCACAAAATTCATAAATCTAGAATTATGAAATTCAAAGTTATAACCTTATAAATTTCTCATTTTAAAAGAATCATAATCTACGATTTAATAAAATATAAATCTAAAAGATCAATTGGTACAGACGCGATTGTAATTTTAGAGAGAATTTGTTTCGATACGTCTAGGAACACGGTTTATTCGTTTTCGTATTCTCAGGTAAAGCAGCCCGTTAACCATCCAGAGAAATCTGTGGAGAATCAAGTGGAAATGATTTCGATTGAATACACGAGTCATCGGTCAACTAAACGATCCTCGAAAGTGGTATAGTTGCGCTGCCACCTCGAAGTAGCCTAGAGAAGGACGGATCCCATCAATTTCGCCAGCTTACGTACGTATGATACGTGGCACTGGTGCATCATTGTAGCGCGAGTGCAATCAGCTCGCGTCACACGAAGTTACCGGAGCGCATAGTAGCAGCCATGTCAACCGTATTGGTTAATTTACGCAAATAAATCGCAATTATTCGATCGCGGACACACGCGATTCTGTCGTTAACGGCGAACTACATCTTCCGTCTTATTCGCTGACGCGCGCGTTCTTAAATTAATAGACCGCCTGCCACCGCAAGATATATTGTTGAAGATGATGCAGGATGCGCGTTCGTATACGTGCATACAATGTTGATATTAATTGTTGTTAACCAATGCATCTCTCGGATGCAGCTGTTGATCGCGTGAGTCACAGATGACTTTGTTATTGTTCCGTGGGGAATGTTTTATCGAATTTCAATCAGTGTTGTGTAGCTTTTGCTTGCAACAATAGCAGCGCCTGGTACAAGATGATTGTAGATCGTAAAAATTGTTAACCCTTCTACTACTGAAACACGGTCTTCCGTGCTGCAATCATTTTCTACTCACACTGACATTTTACTGGTTATATTTGTGGTCCTCCCCACCCTTGCTTGCCGTGACTCCGGTACAGTAGGTGAAAGGTTACCACTAGATTTACGGATCCGTATTATGGAATTATTAAACAAAGTGTTTGAGTATGGATTAGTTTTAGCAGTTATTTGAATATTTTTACTATTTAAATTTTTTCGAGTATGTGATTATTTTTACTAGTTAAGTTTTTTTTGGTATATTTGCTTATAATATACATTAATAAATATGTAAAACAATCCTGTAAAATAATCCGAAATAAAATTCAATAAGAAGAAAGGGATGAATGTGGAATTACTTTTATTAAGTTGGTGTAATCGGCAGTTTGCGTCAATATGTTTATATATACTATATTTAATCAATTAATAAAATACTACCATCGTTTGTAAAACTTTTATAACATAAAATAATTTATATAATTCGCTGGAATATTTTCATATTATTTTCTGAAATAACTCTTCTACAAAATTGAATTCGTTATTGTATGAAAAACTGAAATATGAAACAAATAAAATCTTCGACAGACGATTACAATTTAATGATTAAATTGAAAATAATTTAACAATTAAGTTGTTTCATAAGGATGCTTCATGATTACTGATTACTTGTTTGGCCGCGTTTAGTGATTAAACGAACTTGGTTCTACTTCCAGGATAAGAATCGTAGTATTTGTCCGTGGAACTTGAAGTACGACCGAACAATACAGCGGCAGAGACCAAAACACACTTCGTGAAATGTTTACAGCCGCGGTTATTAATTACGACACTGATATTAGTTGAGTAATTAATTCAAACCTAGACGATTCGCAGTATATTCAAGGAAACAGAGTGTACGATGCCAGAGCCATTTCACCAAAATGTATTGGTCATTTTCCATGAATACGACGGCCGGAATTATACCCGCGTGATTATACGATGGCAATGTTGTTATAGAATAACTTCGAACTGTTCGCCAACTTCTGATAAATTAATTTGTAGAATCGCGACAGTTCCGGTGCAAACGAAGTTTGTAACTGAACACCGTTTCTACTCGAATAATGGCTTCTCCCGCATTTCAATAGTTACCGAATCAGCAATCGTCGATCTACCTGTTCTTCGAAAACCTTTCGCCTAATAGAAAATTCGCTGACGCTAGCCACGTTGTTATTTTATTCGTTCCCCGTTTAATCACGACTCGAATAACACAAGCAAAGAGTCGCCGGTGATTATGGAGAGCATTAATTCAGTCAAAGCCCCGGTTTAAATCAAATTTAGTGAATTAATGGGTAATAACGAATATATAATCTCGTTGACTAATCAAATTTAATTTTCATGCTATCGATTTCGCAAAAGTACGTCGATTGTTATCTGACAAACAGTTGTGGGCCGCGGTGAGCAGTATTATTAACACTTCGTCTGTGATGCATGAACAGAGCCAGGATCAAGGGGAACGAAATGCTGAATTATAATAACGTTGAATCTGAGTCTAGTAAATATTTCGTGATCAAACGAACCCGATAGAATGTCGCGGAAGGCTACGTGTGGAGAATAAGTTGCTTTAATCGGACATTATGCCTGGGCTACATGGATACCGAAAGAAACACATTTTCATAAAGCTGATTTAAATTTAATTAAAATCAACCTTCTATAAAAAGTCGCTCCGTCGACGAAGCAAAAATAAATATGAAGTTTCACATCACAGATGCATCGAATTTACTCCGAGTAATAACAGAAATATTCTTGACTCTGGCGTGAAAACAACTTATTTTTCTGCAATTTAATAACTGATACAGGATAAAAACGTGGTTGTAGTTGCACAGCGTATTTCGTTCAATTGGAGTAGCTGGAATATATCAAAAGCTATTGAAAATATGAAAAAGTTGTTAACCTGGAAATTGTTTCGTTTCTAGTGATCAGTATTGTTCCATAAATATTTTCTGCAAAATTATAGTAGAGGGAGGTTAGAATAACTTATTCGATTTCTTCCACAAAAATGAGATCCAGCGCTATAGTGTGCATCGCTTTGGAAAATTCCCTTTAAAACATGTATAATAATTCTTTGATCTAATAATAAATGAATAATAATAATATAATCTATAAGAATAAATTATTTAATATAACATGTGTAACAGACTGACTATAATATATTATATATTACACATGTATATTATGCATTTTATTATTACGCATAAAATAATTTGTTACTACGCATGTGTATTAAACAATTTATTATATGATATGTATACTAGATAATTTATTATTATAAACATTATATTAAATAATTATTACTATACGTGCATATTAGAAAATTTATTATTATACAGACATATCGAACGATTTATTACTCTACATGTATAAAATATCTAATATACAAGCATAATGAAAAATTTGGCGAATATACATGTAGAATAACAAATAGTCTAATATATAATAATAAACCATCTAATATACCTGCATAATAATAAATTGTCTAATATATATGTATAGTAATACTTTATTTGGTTATACGAATGACAATTTACATAAAAATCCGCAAATTTAATAAGAAATAATGACGACTCTGTCGTCGGTGTCTTATTCGGGTAACACATTTGGTAACCTTTCGTTCTCATCCTTCCGGAAAGGCTGAAAAAGCGACATTGTTGCTAATTACTGGAAGATAACGACCGATTGTTTTGTGGAAATTTGGCAGCAGTAAACAACGCGTTGAATGTAACGACGGATCCGCGGGGATTCGAGGGATAGGGGTGGGCTGAGATCGCGATTATCTCGAACGCGATTACACGCGATAGCGGGACGCCGACAGCGGAATCGCCCTGGAACCAGAGCAAATGACGGAAAAATACGAGTCACCGGGCTTTCCAGTAAACAGCGAATCGATCGATCAGCCGCGGTTATCACGCGGTGTACACGTACACTGTCGTCCGCAAGTATTTGGCCACTTGGTGGGATCCGATCGAGAGCTTCCCGTCCTTGTTATAATGCGAACGTTTCTGCATATAGTTAACAATCGATAGTGATGCTCATAGACTGCGGATGTTTATGCAAGTTTCGATTGTCTGGAGCAACTAACACGTTGACCTACGGGGATCGAAACATACAGGTAGCTCTCGTTTCTAAAAAATTCTATTACTACTTATATCCTTCGGTTCATTAATTATTATCATCGATATTGTTATTGGTTATCTCAGAGACCTTATTACGTCATCTTGGGAAGAAACTAAAATTATTTGGTACAATGTCGATATATTAGTATATGACCTGAACGTTCACCCTATAGAGGGTTAATCAAAGGTGCAGTACACGCGGACTTTGTATACCAAACTAACAAACGAATTCGTAAATTTGTTTTATAAATTCGCTGAACAGATCATCCTAAACATAGAAGTACAATAGAAGTTATGTAACGAGAAATGTTAAAATAACTGTTTCGCTTAAATGTCGCAGGTCTATATTTGAGATTAAAGAATTGAAATGTGCATCTGTAGATTTCCAAATGAGATAAACTGAATAGATAACTAACGGCTATGCGATACGCGAATAAATGACATTATAAAATTCATCACCTTAGATTGCTGACCGCTACTGTATCTGAAATTACTGTAAATAGAATTTTCAGCATCACCGTCTGCGTTTGCAGCAGTCCTTGTAGCAGCAATATATTATTAAATCTGATACAACCCCTTTACGAAATATGAGAAGACTTGCAGTAACAAAGAAATTTCATACACCCCGGACGTTATACCGTGCGTTATGGCTTCAAAGAAAGGCGCTCATAAAATGAATTTAGCCTTCGCGTAAAACACGGGACGGAGGTCGTCATAAATATGTGACGGTGACGGCAGACGTGTCGAGGCATGTGAAACAGTCGGTCGCAACTGATCCACGTCCTCGATCCGAAATCCTACTCGGCGGATAACTCGAAAATCAAGGCTATACTTGCCGGTAGCAATTAGCGGGCTGCGCCGACATTAATTGCAAAATCGATATCACTTCGAAATTTTCTCGTGACCGGATTTATATCTACGCAATTCCACCGGATGCCCCGATAACAAACCGGTCTGGATTGCGGGTGTCGAACAGCGCGATCGAACCGAGCCCGAAGTGCGTTCTGGGTGCTGCATGGCCGGCTCGCACGCGGACATGTGTATGTACACTACCTTCCATAAGTATTCAAACACCTGCTGGATCCTGGCCAACAGCTATTTATCATTATTATAACGCGAATGTGTTACATAATGTTACGTTCTCGATTCGCATTCTCTAGTAATTGCAGTTTTATCGTTTAATTGTTATAGACTGCGGATTTTATGCATTTGCGACAACAATGAGCGGGGTCGAATACAAAACAGTGAAAACGTTTAAAGAATTTAAAAGTACTGTTGTATTAACAATAAAAATAATTAACCTGTTGCCGCATCGACTTCTTCACAGTTATGTTTCATATAATAATATGAAATGGTAATAAAATGATGATTATAAGTACGATTATACGAGAAAATAATAAATCTTGATTTAAGCTTCGCAAACACTGCAATTAACAGGCTCCAAAATATTAGAAATATATCATGGTTCTCGTCTAAATTACTAGAAAACGCTACGTCACATTAATCATTTACAAAGATCGTATTCACATTGAGGATATTGGCAAACGCATCGGTTTACGTGAATTAAATCAAGTATAGATATATGCGTGCCGATATTAACGTAACAAATAATTATAATTGCGCATGCTATGGTACTGGTATTTGAAGATTGTTTTAATATTAATAAAAGATATTAGTAGTTGAAAAACGTCTCGGAGAAGAATAGTCCTGCAACGCAAGTAAATCCCAAGAATCAAATATTCTAAGGTTAGCATACGATGCTGAAGAAGAAAAAATAGGTAAAATCAAATTTCGCTTGATTTGTCAGTTTAGCGCACTGTGAACATTTATTAACCAGTTAAGTATGTTTGACGACTATATCCGTCATGGAGATGTGGCAGAATTTTGTGTCATGATGATTATATCCGTCGTGCGTAAAATTTTGTTACAATTTGATATTTAAATTGTAATTTTGGCGACAACTAAATTATATTTGCAAATTTTAATATGTTTAAAATGTTTAGAGGTCAAGACGAAATGAAACAAACAAATGAAAATTATAAATAATTTGAGTTGGATTCTTCTTTTTGCATTCGTCATCGCTTGATTATCGCGACGCACACTGGTGGACGCTTTGCAAAGAGATCGCCACAATTAACTGGTTAAAAGAATAAGCGAATCGATCACGTTTCTGATTCGAAAGAGAAAGAAGATGAGGGAGGTGAAAGAGGGCCCCAACCTGATTCTCAATGCCTCATCATGAAGAAAAATATCATTTCGCGCCTCGTCTCTCGATTTTAACACTTTCAATATCTTACACCGTAAAGAAGACTACAACCGTATTGCAAAGTGCAGATTATTAACCCTTTGCACTCGAAGCCATTTCAACTGTAAATCTAAACTTACTTTTCTGGCTTATAGTATTTCCATATTACGTGGCGAAGTGCATTTTATGCATATGAAATTGATTCTTCAAACTCATACTAACAGTTTTGTTTCTAACAACTCTTTGAATATAAATTTTTGTTAGTATAAACATTATTTTGGAACGTGATAGGACAATTTTAATGGTGTCCCAGAGTCACCACTCGAGTGCAAAGGATTAATAGAAATCTCCGTTACGTGTCAGACTCGTCAAAATACGGCAAGGGGTTAACGAAGAGGAAAAAGTCGCAAGACAATGTAACGAAAAGACGATATTCGGTGAACTATTGTAAATTTCTGAAGTCTGGACTTTGTTCTGATCGACTAAAAAGTGGCAAATTATGAAAAATAACTAAAAAATGGATCGTCGCATCCATTGTTTGCCCGCGAGCGACCAATTTTGTTGTGAAACACGTTACAGCTGAAATCAATTTAAACAGTAATATGCAGGCTGTCATGTAGCTGTTAGTAAACCCAGATAGGTGTAGCTTCTACGTCAAAAAATAAGTCGAAAATATATAGGGGAAATTGGGTTCGAATACCTGTTGATTGTGCAATTGAACACAGATTTCATAAAAATATAGTATACGATAATTGGACTTCCAATTTTATGCGTGTATGGCAAAAGTGTGTAAAGAGAAACACAGAACAATGAAGACATGAGAAAATATTATTACGTTATTTTCCACTTGTTAAAATTAAAAGGGAAGAATACACTTTTATTTAACTATTGTTCTATGCAATTAATGTAGACCATTTTTATTTTGCATGAAGATCCACTGGCTATTATGTAGTAATATCGAACTACTTTCTTTGTGTTTTATAGTATTCTAGACAGAATTGATCGTTTGAAATGTTGAAACGAAAATCAGTTCTTTCTTGCATAAATTAACCGTTACAATCTCGTTCAAATTAATCCCCTAACGAGATTCATTATCGACAGTTAATTGCAAATGATAATCTCTAATCACCGATTAACATTGATTATGCATAATTCAATGAAATGATATTCTGGATGAAGTTTCGATAACGAACCAATGAAAATATTGCATAGATTAATAAGTAACTATTAATCCATTTGACGATCAAACAATTAATATTATTTATAATTATATGTAATTGGTAACCCAATTGATAACCAAATGTATGATAATCGAATGTTTCAATAACAATCGTTAACCGTTAATTGCATTACGTATTATCCAACACTGATCGCTAAACTATTTCTGACGCAACGAATACATCGCAGCGACTTGGAACGTTTAATATTAAAATGTATTCATCTTCGAGATTGTTATGTCCGGTAAGCTTCGACGCTTGAAACTTTATCATTAATGATTCCGTAAGGGAAGCTTCGAGTGGTTCGATGTATTTAGACTTGTAAATAAAAACGTCAATTACAAGACAGATTCACTTTATCTATTATTTTTCTTGCCGGATCGGAGGCATGGCTTTTCTTGCATTTTTCTGAAGAATGTAGACGGTACAATACGCCTACAATATCGTACGTTTGCATTCTTAAATTTAACAAAGTTATAGTCAGTATAATACGAATAATCAGTAGATCTTTATGCAAAATAAAGCTTTATTTCGTTCATTATATAAAATAGAAGTTAGATAAAGAAGCATTTATTCCTTTAGTGACGTTAATATACAGTGAAAGTAATACAGAGTCCGATCAGTATGATATAGAAAGTATGTTTTTCAAAACGATGAGAATGATGTCTCAAAATATACAGTTGACTCTAAAACTTTTATTTTTTTAGAACCTCCCAACATTAAACAATAAATAGGAAAAGTCGATAATCAAATTTCAAAATGTTGCCATTTTTTAATTATCGATCTCTTTCTTTTGTTCCAGCACCTGCTCTAGAGGAAGTTATACTAATTAAGAATCCTACACGTTTTTCCGTTTCCGATGAACAAAATCATGATCACCATGGGACGATCTCTTTGAAATTTCATTATATTTCAAACTAGCTTAATTTTTCTTAACCCAAAAAATGTCTAAATGTTATTGAAACATACATAAATTAACCTTGCAAAGGAGTGTAGTTTCTTCGCAAAAAATCGCAAGGAGAGTTTAATCGAATACGCAATTTACACTGACTACCCCTTTAAAAGAGCATTCGATAAACTATATAACGTAAACTGTTCAATCTAATGTTGCCTGTGTTGTTAAATATTTACATTATCCCGCCTGAATGTTTGATAAACGCAAGGCTAACGAGACTATCGTTCGACGATCACATTTCCATTTCCCAACGATAGCAATGTTTGAAACCGTAGCGCGCCACGTTTCCTTGCGGAAAGAAATCTATGAACAACGTGCGCACACTCTAAATGTAAACATTACGCTAATTTAAGTTACGCCGGAGGAATGATATGCTAGTACGCTTCGATGGCTGGTGTATGCGTGACTTACTTCGGCTACGCGGTTATCGGCTAATGTCACGCAAACGTGATTTTAAAATTTAGTCAAGTATTTTTTATTTCTGTACTATTTTAATACTATCTGGCTTCGCTGTTCCTCGATTAAATACAGGGTGAGTCGGTGAAAACTGTCACCCGAAGTAACTCGTTACGTACTAATCGACCTCCACGAGCCTAACGAAATAAATATATTTCGATTTTTGCATGTTGATCGAAATGTTGATGTCTCGATGTTCGAAGGAAAATTTATCGAACTCAACGAGCCCAACAAAATAAGTTCATTTCGATTTTCAGGTATATTTCCCGAGATTTTATAGTGACGTCGAAGAAGTGCCTGGAAAGTTATATTGAAAATAAATTCTAAACAATATTATAAACAATCCCAAGTATACTCGAACATGTCAAAAACGTTCTCTGTCCAATTGTTAAACAAGAACTGACTTTTATTAGATTCATGTCTTCGCCATCTCATAAATGCACATTTATGTGAGAACATCCGCGGTTTACTAATAATCATAAAAATTGTTAACAACTCTCTGAAACGGAAACAAGGAATGCCCGCCAATAAAAGAGCGGAAATACGAGTTCCGTGGTAATGGCTTAGAAGTAAGGATTCGAACAGAGGCGTAAACCGTAATAATGTGTTGATCAGTATCCAAGATGGAAAAGAAATCCCGAATACCGTGCGCGATGGGGGTGTTTACATTATTTCAACGATAGACTTGGCTAACGACCAATATTTGCGTCGCGAAAAACATTCGGGAGATCCCGAGGTTTTAGCTCGTTTAACGAGAATATTTAAGATATTTTTAAGAGGACCTAAGGGTGGCGGGTTTTCTCGGAGCAAGATAATGTCCACAAGACAGTGAATTCTGCGGAATTCAATTGGGAACGGCGGACGTCCCGGTGGTATATTACGAGCCCGCATGTTCCCGTAAAATGAGGGAGAGATAGAGGAGAAAATGGACAATGAAACGACCCTATTAATTATTCCAATTAACCGCGAGTGTCCCTTCCGTGATTCTTAATTTAACAGAGACAGGGTGTTCTCTGGTAACCCAAGTACGCGCTGAACACCGTCGTCGCGGAACCCGATATCTGAGAAACTGTCGCAGTGCTTGAATCATTTTCATTGCACGGGCCATGTAATATTCGTTTAAAGAATCGCTTATTGCAAAATGGACAGTGCACTTGTTAACCCTAGGACGCTTTCTGGTATTAGAAGCTTTAAGATCGGTTTAAAGGAAGGTCATTTCGTATCTATGTAAGAAAAAGTGCTACGAATATTATTTTTCTCTGTTCCAGGTATATTTATTTATAAAATACTGCTAAATAATTAGATACCTGCAAAAATAAAATATAAAGAAATTATAAAAGAACATTGTTAGGAGAAATATAAATGCTCAAAATTCTCTGAACGTTTGTTGACCCTCTCATACTAGGGTTGAGGGTGAGGCAATGTAATTTTTTCAATATTAAACAAACGATAACGTAACGAATAATAAAGTGGCATCATACACTTCGTTACGAGAAAAATATTTATGAGAAATATATTAATAATCGTAAGTTATGCAAATGATATTTCTAATACACTAAAATCTTACTGTATGCTGTACATATATTACAACCTATTCGTTACTGGACTTTTCATCATTTTTCCAGTTGAACTGGTTTTTAATACCTGAAAAAATGCATGATGAATTGTAAAAATAAATGTCAGCAAATCTAACATGTCCTCCTCTTTGATCGCAGAGACAGGACGCACGGATTAATATAAATTTTCCTACAGTATATTTTTCAGCTGCAATGGCCTGCCACACCGAGCACGCTGAATATTTAATATCTCAAATTCAGCATCCCGAGAAATTTGAGTTTTCTAAAAAATATGAAAATGAAAAATTCTTTGGCAGACGGAAATCTACTCTACAACGCACATTGGAATCATTCTAGTCATGTTTCGTAATATGCGATCGCATTATACGTCGTAGATTGCATTAGAGTATAATTTGAAATGACTGCTACAATTGATGCAAAATTGGGTAATGTAATGTGACGTCATTAATTCGCCGAGCAAAACGATCGCGAACTGTATCGACGTTTCGCGGGGAACCGCAGCCGTGCGGTCCCTCGCGGACCAGGACAAAAATTGAGTTATTAATTCGAATCACGGCACTCCTTCCTCTCAAAATTACCCCGGTCTGACTGTCGACTCGTCTGCCGCAAGATGCACGGAAAGCCGTCATTACAGCCATGTTTCCGAGCGCCTGGATCATAATAATCAGCGGGTATGTGTGCGCCGCTGGAAATAAGACACGACATTTGGACTGACGAGGGGCTCATTTGCACCTGCTTTCTTCACCTGGCTCGTGATAGAGCATGAAGATTGCATAAGTCTGATAGCTGAATATCCTGCAGGATTTAAAGCAGTATTTTACTTTCGCGGAAAGGGAACAGTGCATTTCTTTATACATTCTTCTAAACGGTAACATAAACATTGGCAATAGGCTTTTTAACGACTAGGCTATATCTAAAAGAAGCTCGGTAATTTTTAAATAATTATTTCAAAAGAAGTTGATGTCTACAGTTCGATATGACTCTTGTTTTTTAAATGATCCTCCCACATTAATTCTCGTTTTTGTTATTATTTTAAGTTTTTAGTTGTTCTGGTTTCGTAGGCTCAGTGTGTGTTAGAGCATTATAATATTAATCCAAATTATTCGTTAGACTATGAATGAAATTATTGTCTTTTAAACAATAAAGGTGCTTAAAAAAGGCTGTTAGAAAATTACCAATAAATAAACGGTTAACTATCGTACGAATTTCTTGCATATCGGATGGATCTTTATTTTCTTCGTAACAGATAATATATGCGATCTATTAGAGCGTTCACTGTCATGTAATGAGAATGTCTACAAAATCAAAGTGATTTAATTAGAGAAATCGGAACTAGGAACATAGAGGTCTAATTACTTTACGGACTCTCGTATATCCTAGTAATAAAATTTTATTTTCTCGAGTAGTACGTTTCGGTAGTGAAATCGGAACTAGGAATATAAAAGTCGTACTAATTACTTCTCGAAGCCACGTGTGTCCCTCTAATCAAATTTAACACGTTGAGCGCCACGTCCGCCATCGGTGGCGGACACTAGACTATCCGTTTAGGCCGCGTCAGTCACCGGTGACCGACAGCGTGTAACATGATATAGAATTATAAAATTTACACTGTTTTATGGAATTACTGAAAATTTATTTAAAATTTACTTAATTTTGATTCATTACAAGACTAATGGATTTCATTGAAACACGGTAAACATAAAAACGGTTTTCCTTTACAACTATTACAAAATGTGACAACTCGCTTAGTCTTTTTTCTGACCATTGC
>CM052153.1:10928295-11013165 GCA_028455555.1 Augochlorella aurata | reverse complement strand
TTTCTGACCATTGCTCTACCATCTTCTGTTGCATTTTTATCATAACATAATTTACAATATTTCCGTACTTGGCGCGTAACGTGTTGAATGAATGCCTATAGGAATCAGGTTCCAAACGTAAACTATTATATCTTCTACTGCGATAAGAAACACTGGCCCTACAATACCAGCGCTTCTAAGCGGCGCGCGTGGCCTGAACGGGATTGCCTTAGAAATACGCGTGGCGCTCAACATGTTAATTTGCACGAGGATATTACAATACCCAGAGATCCAAATACAAGAGGAAGGATGCAACAAAATCTGAAAATGGCGCTGATTAGCTAGCAGTATCTTAACTATAATACCTAATGCAAGAATAGATTCGCATTAGTGTTAAAGAATGTTATCGATTTCTGGAAAATTATACGAGCCATCAAAGCGCAAACTTGCATGCTTACAATGTTGGCATGATAATAATTATTAATTAGTCCAGTTTACAGTAACCACTTTGCGTTATTATAGCGTAAATGGTGGTATTGCTAAACAATTTCTACTCGGTGGCATTTTTACGTTTATTATATCCGTCGATTGTAGATCATTTTACACAGCATCGATGAACAATGAATTACTCATTGCTGCACCTGTTATAATTACTAGGTCAGACATGCTTTTGTACGTGTTACACGAACGCAGCGATGCGTGCAACGCACTGAGATACAATAGCTACATAAAATGCAGCGTAGGATTGATTTCTTCCTTCGCTATGAGAAACCATTCATGTCCGTAATTAGCTTATTATTTCTTTGCTAGAAATGCGTGCATAAAATGACTTCTATGACGTTTCTTCGAATCATTCTTGATTTTCAAAATTTTCTATGGCGTTTCCTAAAATATGTAAATAATTAATTCGGTAAACAGGTTTTCTTTTTCTCGTCTCTTTCTTGTAAAATTTTACGTAGTATACCTCATTTTATATCGAGATGAATCATTTTCACCCCGACACGCCACGACATGAGTTATGCTTGCTCAATTTGTTCATTCTTTTTTTATTTTTTCCGCGTTGTTACTTCGCTGTAACAAATCTTCGTTTGTTTATGAAAACATGCGACGCCTGTATACATTGATATTCTTCTACTTTCGATGACGAACACCTATATTACGTTACTGTTTTGTATAAATATTTTATACAATTATATCAATATTCATCTTTATTTATTCTATACTTATTACCGAAATAAAATATTACTATTATTAATTGTTTGGAGAACTTCTACTCCTCCTATACTACCTATCCTCGTCCCCAATAAGGGTACCCGATTGCCCCGGTTATTGATACCGGGCTAAAGCATGGATAACTAAATAAATAAAAGTTATATTGGATAGAATTTTTCATTAGACAGTGCTTTCGTAAATAAAGTCTCGTAAGACACGCTTGTTTCCCGTCGTCGACTTATTTCTCGCGTAGAGAAATGTTTCCCTTATTGGTTGCAACAACGGTTCGGTAACACCATGCACATAAGATCAAAAAAGCTCATCTTATTTTACAGATCCTGAAAAACGCATAAAAGTATAAGGCGTGCTATCGTTTGTACGCCATTGTATTCGTCGCAAGTGTTACGATCGCAAACAGAGAGCAGCTTTGGACCGCCCATTCAATGGGATATTCGCGTCCTCCGCTGCAGCTATTTGCTTTCCGTAGACACCTAATAATAGTATCGATACGCGGCCATGAAATCGCACAGGGATTGCACGAGAAGAAGAAAAAGAGAAAGAAGAAGAAGAAGACGCCGAGAAAGCAGAAGGAGAAGAAAAAGCAGAAGGAGAAGAAAAAGCAGAAGGAGAAGGAAAAGCAGAAGGAGAAGAAAAAGCAGACGAAGAAGAAAAAGCAGCGCAGTAAAGAGAAGAAAACATAAAAGAATAGGTCGAAGAAAAAGAAGAGGGAGAAGAAGGTGTCGTACTGGATACGCGCTCAGTCTGTGCAGGAGGAAAAACCTACCGGGCGAGATCGGAGAAACCAGTATCAGAGAACGTTAATTAACGTACTGAAACGTAATTAACTTGCCTCGGCGAAAAGTACTTAGCAAACAGGCTTTAATGGAAACTGCGAAAGCATTTAACAAATAAACAGAGGCTAGCCTAGCCGCTGCGATACGTCAGCCCACCGTAGCTGCTTTACGTTTACTCGAAATCCTCTTTAGCCTGTAAGCGAATAAAGAAGCGTGCGGGAGCGTACGCGAGCGTTCACGAGCGTGCGCGTGCACGCTATCCGCGGCGCGGCGCGACGTTCCCTGGAAAAGCTCCAGGCCGAGACCAGGCGAACCTGTCTAAGCATCCGTACACTCTTGGCACACGTGCACCTACACATGCTCGCGTGGAATCGCGAGGAAACTTCCTCAGCCGTTAATGAATTCACCGTAATTACATACTCGCCATTTTATAGCCGGTATTAGCATGCGCTCGCATTGTTCATCGCAGTCGGTGGCACGATGAACACGTGTTTGTCATTCGCACAATGCGCCCGGTCTCGACTCGCCGCGGCAGCGTGTGAAAACTATAAATCGCCATTGTCAGGGCGAAGGCGATTATTTATCAAATTATGCGCCGTCCGGTTTCGCTGCGAATGCCCGAGCTAGGCCAGTGTTTCTCGACCTTTCAGTTTTCTGTATTAGTTGTACACAAAAGTCCGGGCTTTCTTCGTTACCGCTAACCGTGCCGAGTGCTAAAACTGACTATAATAGGTCAAAACAATAAGACTGAATTTACTTAAACTTTTTATTAACATACAAATATTTCAAATCACTATAGTGCATTCAACTTTATACAAAAGTATTTTATATAAAATTTAATATAAAATTTAATATAAAATTTATTTGAAAGCATTTTTAAGAAATTTTCTTCCACCGTGATATGAAAATCAGTGAACAATGCTGTAGGATCAATTGTGTTTGCTTTCATTCACTGTGGAAATTTTCATACAATGAATATGTGTTTATTAACCCCTTACCGTACCATTTTTTTTCGCTGGTACAATGATTAGAACTTTTTCGATTCTAGTCATCTCTTGGAAGGAATATTTATTGTTAATATATAGTTATAGTTAATGTACGGTACATAAATCGTGTACAAACAAAAAGAAACTAACTGAAGCTGTTTTATACAGCTAAGCTTCTAAAGTTCCGGGAACTTGTCAGTAATTTACTTATTCACTCAGATTCCTTCGAAACTAATGCTGCGTTTTAATTATGCACTTCACTTAATGGCACACAAGTTTTTCCAGGCCGCATTGGAGAAATGTTTGCGGAGCATCGTTTATTCGCTCATTTGTCGTTTCTTTTATTTTGTTCGGCGGCTAAAAGTGTTCGCCTTGCGGTGGTCTTTTTCATTCCCCAAATAGATGGTAATTACTAAGCGATAAATCAGGCGAAGAAAGAAGACGAAGTAGTAATGCGCACTGCAGATCTGCCAAAACTTGGTATCTCATTTCCATAAGAAGGAAACTTCGCGGTTCGTGAATTAACTCGCACAACGCGGACGCTTTCTGGCAACTGTACCGACTCAGAAAGTTGTTAATCAATTGCGTTTTTAAATACTCGCATACAAAATATATACAAGTCAAATGATTGAAGATGATATTAGTATTAATATTGGCATAAATGCATAATAATTCAAATTAATGTTGTCAAGGTCATTTGGGTCGTTTGACCTTTTTATTACACGCAGTTGAATAATCTTCGATCTGATTCAATTATTTACCGGGAAATATTTACTGGTCTTTTTAAGGTTTACATCATTTTTATGGTTTCGAAATTATCACGATTATGTAGGAATGAACTAAACAAATGATAAAAGAAAATTAAGTAACTAGTATTCCTAATTAATAGTTGAACTTGTAAATGTCTTTTGTATTATACTAATAGTCAAGATACAAAGTTGAACTAATGCGAAACTCTGATTTAGATGTTCGTTAATAATACTTAAAATAGTCTTCTAAGAGATATGAAGTTTCGCCAAGTTTATTTTTAACAAAGTTATTTAATCAGGATATTAACATTAGTTTAGACCGTTGTTATTGCTGCGATACGGAAATTTGCAGCAGACAGGAGGAAAAATTGTTTGTGTATTCATGAGAAGGTATTCACATGATCAATACGTCTAGACTGTGGATTTTTTTAGCGTGAATAATTGATGAAAATCTTGAATAATTAAATAAGATAGGAACTTGAACAGAATCCCTGTTTCCTGCAATGTTTCATTCAAACTACTGCTACAAACAGAAGAATTGCTCTTAGACACAAATATCTTCCACATTAGTTATAAATTAAAAATTTTGTTAACAATAGTTAACCTCTAAATGTGTACATACAGAGTTATCATTGTACGTACAGTCTGTTATTTTAACAATCACAATATGTTAATATAATATTTATACCTTAGAAATATCAGTACACTATATTCAATTCATTAACCCTTGTATGTAAATTGGGTTATCGTGAACTAAAATTAGGCTACAAGTTCTCATTATTTTGCCATTAAACTCAAAATCCAAAAATTTTGCCCAACCCCCAAAAAATTTGTATGAGACTTGTTAAAAACTAAACCAGTGGTTCAGCTGAAACTTTTACATATTCTCAAACATATAGAAAATATTAATAGTCTTTGCAAAGAGAAAAGTTACGTGTAATCTATTTCTTAATAAATATGGTTTTTACTTTTGTGCACGTGCATGGCATTTATGCATCACATTGTCTCCTCATAGTCGCACCATGCACGTTTGAGACTTCTGATTAAATTTGATTTAAATTATATTGTTGATAAGATAACTATATCGCGACACAGTCCAACATAATTAACCATTTTCTTATTCACAACACTATACAATTATCATACAAGATTTATCCCATTAAAGAGAGAAAGAAAGGAGTTCCTACCCGGTTTATATGCATTACAATCAACGCATCTTTTCATTTTGCATAAAAATCCGCAGTTTAATCGCGAGGAATTTCTTGGTCTGGAACAGAGTTGGGCATTATTCGAATTGTTTCGAACAAATATTTATTTAACATAATTATTCGAACGAATACTTTTTAATCCAGTATTTTATTCGAATAGAGACTGTAAAATTAGTCGAATAATAATGAGAATAACTATTGATTGTGTTTCTTTTTACGTAATTTTATAAGAATATATTTATACATTCAGAATCAGTTCAATTTCAAATACATATAAAATTATAATATAGCCGATATCTTCCTCTGCACCCGTTGCAAGATTATTTAGTTATGCATCATTGATCAATCTACCCAAAAGTAACAAGCAAAGAACAGTTTATATTCTATAATTTTTATTCAAATCTATTATTCTTCGTATGAATTCCTGAACAAATTCTTATTCGAATAAAATCGTATTCGAATAAAATCTTATTCGGATCAATTTTCACCTAGATTCATGTTAACTCGATCGCATATTCACTCGACAGCGACGAATAAAATTGTATTCGTCACTCTTTATCTCTTATCCGTCATTCGAATGAAATTTTGCGCTACTCTGGCCGTGAAAGGTGTGTCGGCAGTACTTCCTAACTAAACCATCCGTTAGATAGCAATCCATTAGAGTCAGCAGCGAAATTGTATTTATCAAACCAGTGGAAGTTAGCTGCCATAATGAAACGCGTCGTCCGGGAGCGGATAGAATCAGCCTAGACGTCGTCGCTGTCAAAGAAGAAGAAGAAGAAATCCCGCAGCATCCTCGCGAGCCGGATCCTGCGTGGTCGATTAGTGTACTCGCTGGGCACATCGCGCCTGCCATAACGCATCCGGGAAGCCAGGCATTTGCCGGCAGAAAAATTCCGAAATATTCATCTGGAAGCGTAGAAACTGATCCTTAATGCTACTTTGATATCGCGAGCATCCCGTTTCTTGCGGAATACCAACGTCATAAATCTCGGCCGTGTTCCCGGTATTAAGCCCGCAGACGAAACGAACGAGCAGGTGATTACCGTGGAGAAAATAGATCGTACGGTGAAATAAAAGCACCGGAGCCGAGAACAAGGAGCCGAATTGTTCCGTTGCACCGGAATGCATACGCGCTACGCATCAACGTACACGCGCACACAGAATATATAGAGAGAGAGACAGATACACAGAGGGAAATACACAGCGAGACATGGATGCATACAGAAAGAGACACGCAGAGAGGCACATAACACAGAAAGATACGCATACGAATACATTGCACCCGTGCAACTCGTGTGTGCAGGGATGCCGACGCGTATATACGTGTAATTTCACAAATGGTTACCTTTTGTGCACGGTCCTGTAAATATGCAAAATTACGCGAACGATTGGAGGGCATCCGCGACTCTCGGAGCAATTTTCGTGGCCGTGGAAAATCATCGTCGGGCTAAGTATTCCGATTTGCCGACGGCTGGAAAGGTCTTTTTCGATGATGACCCCGCGATCGACTTTCTCCCTCTTTCTCTCTCTCTTTTGAGAGAGATAGAAGCGCAGCTACCAGGCGAACTTCGAAGACGCTTCTCCACTGGAAAGCTCGTTAAATAAAGGATTTTATCACGTAGAAAATTATTAGAGCCACTTTGGAAAATGTTTTCAATCAAGAACTACGCCCTTCTGGTTTTCTTGGTGTTACCTCCTGATAAAACCAGGCTGTGCATCTTTATCAATATACAAATTTTGTAAGTCGATTGTAAGAGATAGAAAATAAAGGAAAATTGACTTTTTCTTTTAATAACGTTGATAAGTTATTATGATGGTAAAAATGAGTAAATCAAATGCACGACCGTAAAAACATTTGAATAATTTCAAAATACTGGTGCGTCATTTTTAATATATTAAAATTGTGGAGAAAGGAAACAAACGTTTACGTAGCTCCATAAAAATCCGCTACTTAGTTATTAATTAGGATTCTGGAAATAAGTAGAGGTCGATAATTAATCATGTTCCACATATTCTCTGCTTATCGAATTTGTATTGTTGTATATTCGTAACCGCGGCAATAACTTACTCATTATCTATGAAATAATTATTCCTTCCGACGAATTTCTTTTTATTGAATAGATGAAAAATTACATAATTTAAAAATGGCACTCGCCATGTTGAATTAGAAATAACATTCCCAAGTCTACCGATTTGTTTATTATTTATTGAAGGGCGTTCGTGCCGGTTGTATGCTTGCCGCTGATTCATATTTAGGTTATACAAGTGTTTAATTGGAGATATATACAGATATATTTTACTTACTAAAAGAAGCATGGTAGAAAATTCATATATGATATTAAAACTTAATACTTCTTAAGTACATTATAAGTACTTCCTAAGAAATAAGGAATGCTTTAAGCAATTATCTGAACTATAATGGAAGCTTTTTAAAGAACATGTGAATAATATACTCCGCCAGACGACCGTCGGCGTCAGAAGCGCTATGAATAGAAAATAAAATGAGCTTCGTCTAAAATTGATCAGTGGATTAACTTCCTAGTTGTTAGAGTGGGCACTTTGGAGAGGAAGTTTAAGATTAAAGTGGTTTCAAATTGTTCTATATGCAATTTATACGAAAAGAACGAATCTACTTTAGCAAGTAGCTATACACGATTATATTTTCATGAATGATCGTATTTTATATGAACATCCTCAATTTAGTTAATATACAAAGTTATGTTTTCATAGATCAACGTATAAACATCCAGAATTTAGTCAATAAATAATTTCATTCAAACGCATTCTTTGATATTAGACGAACTGGTTTGAAAATGCAAAAGATATACATAGTTCTATCGTAATTAATAATAATGGTGGTGCTACCAATAAAAGAAGCGAAAGCAATGTGTGTGTGTCACGTGATGTGCAAAATACCGAGAAAATATTCTCTATTCGCATCAGATAAATTTAAATTCTTTAAATTTAAATAATAGAATTTAATATATTTTTGCATCACTTAATTGACATCGTTATATCCAATAACAAATGTAATTAAAACACAAGTTTTAGATTGCTTTTGTTAATAGAAAATCATATAAAATACTCATAAAGTTATGATGAAAGATAAATGCCATTGAAATCATCTTCTGTATAACAAAAGATCATCAATTACAGATTGATTAATAATATAAACCTGACTAAAATCAGTTTAATAGAAACATTAGTCATTTATTCATAACCTTAACACAAACAGAAACCACGAATAGAAATAATACTATGAAACGATAACATTATTACAAAATTGACTTCAAAGCATAAATCTGACTAAACCAAAACATCAAAAAGGTGCACATTTTATGTTAATACTATCACTGTATTGTTTGTATCACTGTAGTATGATTTTCTATAATAGTATATACTTAACTAAAGAAGTTCATCTAAAAATTTCATAGAGAAACATTTTTACAACATCACAAATTGTAAAAGACAAAGTCAGAAACCAATCATTTTAACTGGTTCGATAATTCTGCAACTAGAATGTTGTTTGGCAGAATACTTTAGCTGAAGATATCTCAGTAAGAATATATTTTCATAACATCAGAAATTGCAAAGTAAAAAATCAGAAACTATTCACTTCGATTATTTTTGTAGTTCCAGTGTCAATATTTGTATAATTCAGTAAACGATATTCTAAAAGAATCACGTAAGAGACTACTTGCTTCGAATGGAGGTGGTTAATACAAGAAACCTTTGCATTTAAAGAAGTCAAAATTACAGCAATTCGAGCATTATCGTAAAGGGTAGATACCGGCGAAGTTGTCTCGCATCCCTTCTCTTATCTTCATTCATTATCGAACCAAGAGTCGACATTGTGAAGTCTCTTTGCCCGTTGCACCTCGATCCCGGCTGAACGAAAGAACAGTAGAGAGCTGCACGCTAGATTTCACGACACTGTTTAGGATTTCATTTGCCGACAAAGTTGTCGCAAATTCTTGGCACCGTGACAAGCTCGAGTGTGTCGAGTATTGGATAAGAAAACACAGACGTACGCGGGCAGACGTGACTGCGCCGCGCCGCCACGCGTTGCATCCGACAATGCACTTACAGTTGAAATGTTTGATCTTCCCTTGACTGTCGGCCAATTCTGGCAACTTTGCGGAAGAGAATGAAATTCTAGCTACCAATAAACGTCGAATATTAGAAGAAATACGCCGCGTCGGTGTTAAACCATCGGTTCAACCAGACTTGGGCATGTTTGAAATATTATTTCAACGAAGCTCTTTCTTCCTTATAATATTCTTCAGTATTACAAGTCAGACCAGTTTAGATCAAATTACAAACAAACAATTTCGAAGCAGAATTTTACAATTACCTCAAGCAATTATTTCGAGTAATTATAAAATAAGATCACATTTTACGAAATTATATTTCGGATAATCTTATATCAAAAGTAACCACAGACGCAAAAATAATTACGAAATAAAAGAACATGTTATTTGAAATATTTGAAATGATTGAAATTAATGAAATAACTGAAATGAATTAAATTATTAAAATGATTGAAATGATTTAAGTGATCGAAATGCTTGAAATGCTTGAAATAATTTCAATAATTCAAATAATATTGAAATTACATTACTTTAAATATTATTTCGTAAAATGTGATTTTATTTTGGAACTTGTATGATGGTCTAATTATCAACTCTGAGTCTGATTTACATAGTGATGAACATTACAGAAAAGAAAGAATTTTGTTTAGTGCAAATTGATGCGAAGATATCTTAACACAAAATATTTTTGTTGCATATTATTTTAAGAATTATTTCTTTTGCTGCATTAAAAATAAAAAAAAACGAAATAATTTATTATTTGAAATTGCTGTTATTTCAAATGGTTCGATATTACTTTTATTTTCAAATAGTATTGAAAATAACGGTTCCAAATGAATTATTTCGAATATTTATTTCTCATTTTCATTTCAAATATAATTTCCCCAGGTCTCGTTTCAAATATATTGCGTTCAACTGTCCTAAATTTGCGTTGCATATATTGCACTTATACTGTAAATGCCTGTTTGATAGTACTTTATAGTAGAGCAAGTATAAATCATAGAAACAATTTGCTCAGTTAGGGGTGTTACGAAGCTGGAATAAATGAATAATAATCAAATAAATTAAAACGATTAGCATATCTAAATAAGCATCGTAAATTATCTGTCGGACACATCGTAAGTATTGTTAAACTAATTTATTAAGTAAAATACATGTTTGCTAGTGGATGATTATCTTCGAAGGCGATCGTGGCGAATGCAGATAATTATGTTCTTTTATACACAAAGTTGTAAACACTGATATTTTCTTGCCAAACCAGATTTATAGTAATTATGCTTCGCTAAATTTCCATGACTCAGCCGAATTTGCATAACCTGGATCAATGAATATGTTCGTAGAATGTTAACAATCTGATGAATAATCCTCAATGACTCCTATTAATATTCAGGCGCACACTAATACTATTTTTGTTGATCTTTTGCATATACCTATGTTTACCAAATTCATTTTATAATTATTACATGAAAAATTGAAAGCTAATTTTAAATTGTAAAAGGTTTATCTTTTGGTAAAAGTGGTGTTAAAGATAATAAAGTTTTTAAAACTACGCCATACTACTTGTCATTTGTTGAAATTTTAAATGAAATACAATTGGTCAAAAGCATGAAGCAAATGTTTATAAATTGTTTCTCTAGGCCTCACTGAAATTTCATAGATATGATGAAATATTTAGAATGTATATAATTGAGACATTGCGAAACGTATTTCTGAAATTTGCAATAAGAGCTCGGACAAAAAAGATTCTAAAAATAAACCTTTGGATTTTCTCTGCGATTGCGACCAGTTGGAATTTATTCAAAATTTATTTTATACTTTATCGTTTCCTGTTACTTTATCTAAATTAATCGATCTCTACTAGCTATCCGAGTCGATAGGTTTAATTTTTAAAACATTAATCTCTTTTACAGAGTGTCCGAATATTAGAAATCACCGAATGCCATAATATTTTACCTGATATTTTCAAGGATATTCTTACAGTCTCTATTGCGTGAACCCCGCAATTTGCATGAATTACCATGATTTAAATGGCTCAAGAAATGCTAGTTTAAGAGAAACTGGTTACTGCTATAAGGAAATAAACACTAACAGGTATGTGGAAAGAGAATATGAGGAAGTAGTGCTCTCTTTATCTGCAACTTTAATGTTTGAACGTCCGTCAGGAAGCAAGCGTCCGCAGATTTTTCTAAAACATAAGAGGCCAGTGGAGAACAAAATATGCGGCGGACCTATGGAAATCTGCATACTACATGCTATTACGAATTTACATAAATACAAGTTTTAAAAACCAAATATAATTCTTTCAGAAAAATTGAAGTTGGCGTCCTTCTTCCGTTGATTATAATACATTGTGAAGATCTGTTGACTACGATGATATCTATGTTGCTGAATAAACTTTATTCGGATACTATTTATATTTAAAGTTGCTGTTAACAACTGAACAATTTATATGTAACATCCTAAGAGTGTTTTTATCTCCGAACATCAAATGCTATACCCAGTTATTACAGTTCCTTCAAAATTTTGGCGACAAATAATAATACATTAAATTAAACGTAATAATATATATCATATTAAAATGTGAGAAGAAACAAGCTAGTACATTTACGTAATCTTTTACATTTTCACTGATCTCGGTATTTGTTTTACCATATGATTCGTCAAAAAAGCCCTCTAACGCGAACCCGCACGTATAACCAGGAGTACCCGCATGTAAACGCAGAACTTAACGTGTTGAACAACGAGAATTGTGTAGGACCTGTCCACACGGAAGTGACATAAAAAGTTTTTACAAATTTAGTATTTATTTAATAGCGCGCTTTGCCATCTTCGCTAAACAGTTGAACAATTTGTTTTTACATAAAGTTACACCGTGTCGAATAATTAATCCGAATTAAAAGTATACCATGGTGTCAGCAATATTTCTTCAAATTTTTATTCAACCGTTTCTGAAAATGCCGAAAATGTAATGGATTGTGTCTGACAGGTTTTCGAAAATGTCATTTGCGGTATCGGATATGTCTCTGACAGTTTCCAAGCGAATAAGACACAAAAAAACGTTCGCTCAAAATCGACAGACAATATTGGTACAATTGAATGAAAATTAAAACACCAGCGCAGTGATGTCACCTAAATCTACAAGACCATTTCGAGGAGAACGTATTTGAATACGATATTTATGGGAGACATATATATTAAACATATTTTAACAAAAATAATTTGTTACCTAGTTAAATGTAAATACCATAAAATCAAAACATAGATATAACAAATTGTTATGCTGTTTACATAAAGGTTAACCATGCGACGGTGACGACACTGTCAATGCCATCCGTCTAAAACTAAACAAAAAGGAATGGCAAATGGTTTTGCGTGACATGATGCCTGAATGGCGCTACCTTATACAAAGCAAGAGATAAAGAAATAGTAACGTGTTCGAATATTAATAGGAGTAACTTAACCCTTAATTCTGCAAGAAAATTTTGAATACAGGAAAATAGGAAGGATACGAAGATCCCATGGAGGAAATCTGAAAATTTGATTTCCGTATCACTGTTAGACGCGAGCTTGGAATTCAGTTGGAGTGTCCTTCGAATGAATTCCAAAGTATCTGTTTATACGAGACCGTAGAAGATGCCGTACATTAATAGGTATTCGAAGGATTATTTTACGTGATCGGTGTCCCAAGTTGGTGCACCTTGGCCGCGCGCTAGAGAATCCCGGCAGGCAATGAAAAACTGCTTGGTATTCCCGCGAACTGTCCGAGATGCCTGTTTAGAATAACGTATAGCCGACAGCGGGCTATGGAGCATCATCTCTGGCCTCGAGACCCTAGGATAACGTTAGAAAAACTGTTCCGTATGCATTCAGCGGGCCGACTCATCGATCATTACTCGCGTCTCACGGAGAAGTCAATTGATTTCATTACAGAGATACTGGACGTCACGCGCTCCTGGATTGACGTACTGCCGGCTGAATGCGAGCTATTTGCTTAATTTCAAATATGTCAGTACCACATCATAAATTCAAATATGATGTTCCACGGATGAATGCACGGCGAATTGGTGCTACCCGTGAGCTGCAATCCATCGGAGGAGGCGTGCACTAATCCGTGGGATAGCGTAAGTACGGTTTGCCGGGGGAAAGCGTGAGTGCGGAATCTCTGTGAAAATTCATTCTGCGATCAACTTTGCTTCTGCCGGCAAAGATAATACAAAGTTGCATGTTGCTGGAAACAGCATTTTCAAGGAATTCATTTATCGCTCTGTACACATCGGGAAATCGAAAAATATGTAACTGAATTTTCCTTTTAATTATGACAATTTTATAGAAATGGATTATAGAGACGCTTTGGCACTTAAAAGTGACTACAATATTCGAATTTCTTTTTTAACCCTTTGACTGCTGAATACTCTGAGCCGAAACGCTTCGCTGGGACTGAATACCACACCCAGTCATAAATTTCATAGATTTCATTTTTTCTTATTGATAAGCAACAAGGTATGTTGTTTCTGAGAGTGTTGCAGATACGATAATATAATTTCAGGACAAATACAGTAAGACAGCAGTAAATGATCGAAGCCATCGCCGAGCGCACATGTGCGCCCATAGTCCACAGGGACAGCTTTCGCTGGGCGCATATATGCGCCAATAGCAGTCAAAAGGTTAAACGGAATAACTTTTTGAAAACTCGCCCGAATAGCTTGATTTCTTTTTTGAGACGATAGAGGAATTAGTTTACTTGACAATATAAACTAACGTCAATGGTACTCTATAAACAAAAGTATTAATTTTACGATTTTTTAATTTCTATTTTACTTTTTATTTTTATTTAGATCTTTTTATTTATCATATGCACTAAATGCAATAATATTACAATATAAACAATGCGTTATATGCCTCGTTATAATATGTACTTTTAATTTACTAAAATGTATATTCACTAGAATATCTCATTCAAATGTTAATGATACGTACTTCGTTTATAATTATTCTCTTGCCATGATATTATTTTATATGTATTCATATGTATAATATTGAATAATGAATAACATTTCCGAAGAAAATTCCTTCCTCGAAAAAATTGAATTTTTGAAAACGCTGCAGCTCAAGGCGATCAAAATAATAAATTGAATCTCGTCTAACCAATAAGGAAGCTCATGCAATTCACGTATCTAGCGAAGGCTCACATTTTTCAAAACTAACTATACCCAGTCCACTGATTTCAAATCGCAACGACACCTGCAAAATGATGACTTTCAAGTGCGAAAACTGCAGAAAATATGTTATCGTGGCCGTAATCGTTGAAGATCGACGTCACAGCAAACTTTGAAAAACACCCGTGGAGTTCATGCATTCGAGTCATGCGTTCCCCGATGCAAATTATGTCATTTAAAATCAGGAATCCATACATACTAGTCAGGAACATGATAGTTGAACTCGGAAGGAAACTCGGATAAAGAGTCAATTTGCAGGCTCGCGTGTTTATTGCGATGTGGCCGTTCCCGTTCGGTGATAAAGGGGCAGAATTCAGGGTTCGGCAAGTTTGAGGTAATAGTGCCCTATATCTCGCACGACTGCCAAGGGAGGTCACCGTTTAGAATACCTTGTCGTGTACACAGTGGAAACTATCGTGTGACTCGGCCCACCGTTTTCGCCTGCTCAAACAGCAAACTTTTTGCATTTGCTGGACAATTACACAGGGTACATACACGGATCAGTAATGGTCACTTTATCCTCCTTAGTATAGAATACAATGCTATTCGTACAGTGAAAAACAATTTCCGATTTACGACGATCCACGAGAACAAAAGCAGATCTGGGTAAAAATATTTGAAAAAGTATTGGCAATAGTTAATGAAATAATCTTGTTTGGATGAAATTGTATTTCAAGATCTATTTGACGTCATAGAGATAAGTACATGTATTGAAAGTAGTTATTTATGCTGTGACGAAGAAAATTATTAATTGAAATAGTATTTTCTTAAGATATATTCGAGAGAATTATATGAAACAATATCTCATGTCTCAAATTATTAAAAATTCTTCTTCTTACGATTAATATCTACGAGAGAAGCTTCTCTTTTGAAAAATAAGCTTCTTTTTATGTTTCTAGTAATTAATGAATGTTATTGAAACATTGAAACATTTAACATTAAGCATTTAAAGTAATATTTAATTATTTTATTTCACACACAATAAAGAAATTCTTTATTTCTTAATATATATTAAATACTTATTATAATATTTATAGAATCAAATGAAGTATTTCAACTAGTATTTCATTTAAGCTAGGAATAAAAATAACTGTTTCAAATGAAGCATATGTAGCACAGTTGGGAGAAATAATATTGGCAAATATTTGTATTCCTTAGTTGAAGTATCCAGGTGTGGTCATAAGACGATTTACCGTCGTAAAAGTGAAATAACAAAATTGTCTGATCTGCCGTGAACAACCACTTTCTAATCGACATCAATTATTATGTATGCCATACGCATCACAGAGGTCTATATCCCAGAGAATTGATTGCACAAAGGAGAAGCATGTTGAATGTAAAACGATTTCTGTAAAATAAATGAAGTTGAATTTCTCGGATTTTTAGTGCTTCAAATTACTATTAGTGACTCCAATTATTATTTACATCTAATGAGACACGAGAAATGAGATGGAAATTACAGTAATTGATCAGAATTGTGGTTGTAAAGTCTTAGATAAAAGTGTCCAATAGAGAAGAAAATTTGTTTAAAATTAAAGTAACATAAAAAAACTGTGTCACTTTCACTAAGCTAACATACTTGTGGAACGATTCAGTGCTATCAAGTGATTATGTGCTCTGTAAGTTTTCAATGGACGACTCGAATGGAAATCTCATATTCAAACGAAAACGGAACAGTTGAGTGAAAAGCGCGGAAATCTATAGCTGACACATTGGTAGAAAATCATTTTGAAACTAATCTGGCCATTTAGCTGCTTTTTGGGGTATGTGAAACTTAAATTAAAGAAAAAGAATGACGAAATTCAAAAATATTTTTAACGCAGGCTAATACGTACCCAATGCGCGATATAATAATGAGATTGAGATCATACCTGTAACAGAAAAAATAGCGTACATCAGCAATTGATATCACAAAAGATGCAGTTTATATTCAGTGTTAAATAATGCAAGTCGAAATCGACTTATAACTTTATTTATTAACTTATTCAACATGTCTTTTAATGTACATCTTCCAGACACGTTAATTATCGGCTTAACTTTAATTAAACATTTTAAATGAATCCGTGTGTTAATATTTTTGCATAGACTGCATAAGAAAGAATCGATATTAAAACTTGTAAACAATTAAAAAAGTGAAGTCATTTTGTTAAATATTGTTTACTTTACTTATATTCCCGGTGTTTCACTACCCCAACAAATGCATATTCGATTTAAACTCAAACACGTTCGTAGTAGATATCGGCTACATTATTTAAAAATTACGACGCACACATGTTTATTAGATTATTACGTTAATTGAACGGTTCGACGTAAGTTCATCTCCATGAATTCGCCTTTGCTCTCGGAACTTCTCGTTTCTATACCGTTTCCAGATTAATTTTATGCGTTCTAAAGTTTTCATAAAAGTGCTACAAAGCTGCTAGCTTCAAAGACCCGACAGAAAACTACGATCGCACGCGAAATTGACTTACCATATGGAGTAAATATAAGCACACAGGGGACGTTTCAATGAAAATTGAAAAAGCGCTTTGATTAAAGACCCATACGTGTTCCATTTCAACAGGGTACCACGAAAACTATTGCTTAAACCAGGCCATTCGGTGAACGCTAAAAGTATTATTATCATGAGCAAACTGAACGTATGCGAACTATATTGCTAGTTTCTGCATAATTACTCCGCTATGAAAGTTCATGCCCGAAGTGAAACCATTAATTTTCTTGGAAGTCGTAAACAGTTTTCCGCTGAATTGTTAAATCATTGCTTGTTCGCCGCCACGAACAGGCGATTGGATATTGTATATTTAAAATATACCTTTGCACTGAAGTTTCAATTTTCTTTTTCTTTTCAAAGAAAATTTAATGTTTACTTCTAGTCTGTGAGTGTTTCAATTTCTTTTTCGTTATTTGAAGCATTCTATTTATTATAGAACGATAAAAACAATGTATTAGAATAAGTTAATTTAAGGAGCAAAAGGAATCTTGGAGAAATCAACTGAATAAAATATATATAAATAAAATCAATAAACAGTTTTAATATCCTTAAAACTGTGTATGCATATCCAATATTAGTAATTGAAAATAAAATTTGGGCCAATAATTTTCTTTGCTTTTAACCTTAAATATTTTAACTAAATTGTTCTAATGACAGAAATTTTTAATTGCAGTTTGTCATGATTTCTCAAATACGTATGTTAATACTTTTACTCAACGGGAACACCGGCAATTACTTAGCGGAATACGTTCTTCTTGCCGTGGATGCCAACAATTAATCCTCCGCCGATTAATCAATCGATTCAATGTAACTCGATTAGATCCGAAGACTTCCGATAAGTCTGTGTCACAGCGGAAATTTCATTTAATAGCGAATTCGCTGGAATCTAGATAAATTAGTTTTCTTTATACCGGTTGATCTCTAACCTATTTAGATCCGCGCTGGTGGCTTACGCTCAACTATGAAGAGGACGGTCTCCATTCGCGGTAATGATGATCGATATCCCGCAGAACCGTTGCGGTTAATGCCTATATGGGATCACACGGAATTGAATGTGTATTAGGATGTTCTAAATACATTCCTGTTGCTTTGCTGCTTTGGCTATTCACCTGAACTTAACATGAGATAACTGTAATGGTCGTGTAGCAACCGACGAGTACATGGGAGCATCGGAAAAATATTTCTGCAACGCGCACACTCTGTACACGAAGTATTTTATCGAGGGTATTGCTGCATTTGAAATTGTTGTTCGAGAATGTCATAAACATGTTCTTTATTTGGAGCGGGAAAATTCTCTTTATTACTAGAATGCGGATTTTTTGCATTTATGCTAAAAGTGAATAGCTGAGATATAAAATTGCGAAGACGTAAGATAAATTTAATAACATTGTTACATTATTTTTAACTTATTTAAATTATTAAACGAAACAATTTGTTTCTATTTCATTTCTGTATCATAGAGAGGTCATGGAAAATTTTAATTCGTATAAAGATTTGCTGTTACATTTAATAAGCGTACGTAACAACAATATATTTTCAAAAATGTAAGTGAAAAAATTTGAAAGAAATAATCAAATACGGAGAACCGCAATAATTGTATTAAAACATTAGTTTGCTTTACTTGATTGTTAATATTCTATTCTTTATTAATTAATTATTATAGTGTAAATGTCAGTATTATTTCGCTTTAACAAGACAAAATTCGCAGATAAAGATGCAATAGTCAATGAATCAAATTTAAATTTCAGTACATTATAAATATATAAAATGTTTAATTAGAAATTTTTATGAAATATAATAACTACCAGTTTCTATATTTGTGTCTAAAAATATTAAATTTGAGTTAGGAGAAAATTCGGCGCATGATGCAAAACGTACTCCGAAGCTTTCCTGATATTGTACGATCAGATTATATTTTAAGCTACTTTGCAAACTTGCAGGGCTCCCGTTATTCGCAAAAATGTACATTCCTGTTGGGTAGTTCGTATCTACGTTTTGGATTAAATATTTGGAAGTTAAACGAAAATGTAATATCGATATCACAGAAAAGCTGATATAATGTTATGCGTAAAAATAGTTACTCTGTAATGGGAAATATTATCAATGTATCCATGAATATTTCATAATTGCTCGTATTCCAACTGATTCATGCTGACTAATGTTTATAAACCAGTTTACGTTAACTTCTCTTCTTAACCATTTGCAGTTTAGGCTGTTACAATTAGAAATCCGAAACATGTTTTCTGAATTAGATCATTCCCATTTTACATAATTTGTTGCATCTAGTGCGTGTGAAAGTGAATAATATAACCTTAGTGAATATAACCTTGCTCTTTGAACAATTTCTTAAATATAAACAGATGCTGTCAAAATCATTTAAAAACGTGGTATAGCAATATTGAATGGAACCCCTCAAGTGCAAATGGTTCAAACGAATTATTACAGTGCGTAAAAGATATATTGGCGCAATTTTAAAACGCAATAACTTTCTTTAAACGAGACTAAACGGCTTCTAACGAGTAAACGACTAAAATGCTTTCTTTTTTAAATTTTGCTATTATTCGGAGTAACAATAAAAATGAAGGACTCCCGTTTCTTAACTTTTTTATTTGTGTCTATATCGTTTATAATTTATAAAATCGTTTTATAAATTTTTCAACGCTTGTAGTTTTCGATAAAATAGAGAAGTTGATTTTTGTTATCATTCCAAATAGTAGCAAAATTTAAAAAAAGTATTTTAGTCACTATTCAGTAAACTAGTCCCTCCAGCATGTTCAAAGAATTCATGTTATTTACTCCAGTCTTGAAAAAGTTACACCATTTAAAAAGGTGTGCCAATACCTTTTTTACCCACTGCGCTTTAATAACTACAAACAAGAAGTTCATAAGATTAAAATTACAGGAGCGGCCAATAATAGTGAAACATTTGTCCAATTCCAGTTCCACGGAATAAATTGGATTCCGTAGAATTAGTCCGGTTTCCATTTGAACAACGAACGTGTTAAAATCACCCTAACCTTTTTCCTTTCCCCATGCAGTCCGGATCGGATTTATTTCTAATTGCAAGCTAGACGCCGGCCACAGTTGCGAACTTTTTATTTCAAATAAATTTCCGGGTTTCAGTTCACCGAGCCGGGATCGAGACCAAGGAAAGTTCCAAGGGAAAAAACGCGTAATCCGTTGAGCAGAAAGGGAATTTGAAAAGCCCCGAGTTCTGGGAACTCCTCTATTTAACGGTGGAACGCGGGTCCGCAGGAAATTAGGACAAAACAAATTCACTAGGGCCGACGAGCACACCTTAGATGCGCCCCGTCTATTTATCGCTCTGCAGCCGATTTAGATTTCGATGTTGAAAAGCCAGTGGACTGGTCGCATCCGTAGGAAAACCGTGATCGATAGTAGAGTAGATACGACTATTGGGCCCCGACTACTGTGCTCCCTGGATTATTTTTAAATCTAACAATATTTAACTTGAAGAGATTAAAATTCCAATTAGTAACGCGATAGTCATTTGCCATGATTCTCAATCAATGTTGAATTCTCGGAAATTACACGCGACTATAGTGTTGCTTATTGTAACTAAAGTGATACTTATTAGTGCTAATATGCTAATAATTAATAATACACACAGCATTAATACATAACTTATCAGAATACTACACAAACGATACTAAAATTTAACTAGTTATGTAATAGAAGCAATAAATATACTTGCAATATACGTATATTAGTCCAGATTCATCATGCTGTGACTCTGTTTTATGAAAGTATAACAATTCAATAATCGTCGATTTGCCAAAACCGGACACCGGTCAGAAAAACGCTGATTGTATGCAATATTCAGTGTAATCTACAGTATTTAGAGCACAGGTATTAGATATACAGCACAATAAATGGGGCTCAGTAACTCATTATGTCTGTAGGATACGAGCACACTATCTTAACTCGTAAATAAACCGCAAATATTATGCGTTTCTAATGAAACTGAGTAGGTGAAATTTTAGACAATAGAAATATTAAAAGAGTTTATGGACATCCATGTTTTATTTTCAACTCACTGAAATGATCAAGGAACCAATTTTTTATTTGACTCGTCTTTGTTGCAATTGATGAAGAGATGTTGTATTTTGTATAAAGATTCGCAATCTACTCATAAACTTATCTTCTATTCCGATTAATATCTCAAATTCATTTTAGTATTTTTATTTGAGAAAACGTTTAACCACTAGAGAAACATTAAAGTAAAATCAAAGTGCTTAGAGAAATCCAAAAGTAGTGAAAGAAACGATTTTGCTCGATAAAACTCGCGCAACGCTAGTTTAAGGGCACAGTAACCGACACACTGCGCGTGAATCCGCTCCGTGGAAAAGCTTAAAATTCAGGCTCCGGTTTTCGGGGCGCACGCTAGTCGAAAACTTTTGAAAGGGCTCGCCGCGATTACGTTTCCTTGCGCATCACTTTCGGTGCCGGCACCACCGGCACCGACACCGGCCGCGCTGATTTACTACGTACAAATTGCTAGGTGTTCGCGGGATTAATTTGTGTGCCTGGCACTCCGCCGGTGGTCATACATTTGTTGCGTAACCGACGCATAGTTTCGGCGACGATAGAGAATTTATCACGCCCCGGCTAATTGTAATTGATATTCCGCGGGAATCGTAGAGTAAATGTTGTTCGACATCAACCACAGCCCGGTGATCCAGCTTATTCCGCTGGTAGAATGCCCGAAGAGCGTGCAGACTGCCTAAGAGCGCGTTTAGGTTGCAGTTGCAATAAGCGGGCATAGTTGCGATCACGGTGAGAGCAAAGCGTGAAGTCGAATCAGAATAGAGATTTTGCGATACTTATTTATTTCATTGATTTCTGCTACGTTAACACTGTTATTGTTAACACTGTTATTGTTAACGCTTTGCGGATATAGAATTTTCTCGGATGAAGTTAGATTCCCGAAACAAAATATTAACATCGACGGGCTTATCAAATATTCAATTTGATACCAAATGGCGTCATCCGGAGATAAGCTGTTAATATTTACAGCTCGGTGTAACTTTGAAGTCGTACAGTAAATAAAAAAGAGGAGATACGATTATTCGAGCCTCGCGGCTCGTTTTTATAGTCACCGATTGTCAACAATTATAAAAAACGAATCGCGTACCTCCTCTTCCCAAATTGTTCATTTTTGTTTACAAGCTGAGGAACAATTTGAGAGAATTGAGAAAATTATGCACAATTTTTATTGCGCATAAAAATTCGCAGTCTACTTATTAGATTAAGTACTATTTGCATCTTCGCTGTTAACGTCGTTCTCATGGTCTCATTGAGGATTAAAAAAGTTAATAACCGATTGGAACTGTACAACTCGTAGAACTCCGCTAGAAATACCAAAGAATAATTACCTTAGAGCAGTTTTTATCGCCACTCTAACGTAACTGCACCTTAATAAGACCAGGCACGATAAAATTTTGTCTTGAATGCCGATGCCATAAAAATTCTGACAAAATTAACTTTCATGAGTCGAGTTCCATTGAATCTATGAAGAAACATTCAGATGAAATCGCTTGAATAAATCGTTCCTTATTAAACTTTTTTTTAGAATTTATTGACACTTCAACTTTTCACAGGATAAAATGTAAAAAGAGAATATATTGGCTTTTAAGTATTAAACTTTTTTGTCATTATTAACGACATTGAATCCTTCCATTTTATTTAATTCTTCCATTATTTGAAGCATTAAATAAATGATATCATCGCTTTCCGATGCTGGAAAGCAAAATCGATTTCCATTTACTAATTCGGTAAGTAGATATATCGAATCACTGATTTTTTAAAAACTATGGATTAAAAACTCATGGAGTGGAAAGAACCTTTTTATATCAACTGTTTTTAAATGAACTGTTATTAGATAAATTGTTCCTAAATAAAGTAATCAAGCGAGATCAACGAGATCAGTATTATTATACTTAGTTTTTAATTTTACTGATTTTTGTTTCGCTTTGAAAGATCCTATGCACAAAGCCATGATTTCAAAGCTTCTATCGCTCATAGTGGCCATTAGTTTTGCAGTGCAAGTAGATACGTATCTACTTTGCTTTTATTTCATTCGGGCACGTTGCCAGCGTATTTTGTATTATTCATGATTATACTCTTTCGAAACAGTACGGGTCATGGATCGAGTAATGTGTAATACACTTCGATTCGAACTTTTGAGTTTCCCTGTCCAGTATATAAGTATATTACTATGGCGCACTTCTATCAGCTGCGATAATTACTAAACCTCATATCTTTGCGACAATTAGCGTGTTCATAGAATATTTTATAAAAAAATCAGATTAAGCGGAAAAGCCTATAAACGTCTCTTAAAGCACATATTTCTTCTCATTTTATGAATTTCCAAATATGTAAATCCATTTATATAAATTGCGATCTACCAACATGGAATAAAAGAATCTAAGAACCCAAAACAATTGTGTTTGAATGCGCCTGCGATGCGTTGTTAATGAAAAATAATTATTATACAAGTGTATATCATAATGCAGAATGTATTCGAAAATCTTATTTATTAAATCACGTAGTAAGATAACTATATCTTTTTACAAATAAGGGTGAATCCAAGAATAGTTACAAAATGGAAACAATAAAATGGCAACAATGCCACTTATGAAAGCAGAATAAAAGCGAATCGTATTAAGGTAATAACTCATTCATAAGTCATTGCAGAGAATGGGCATATTGTTCTCCTGCACGTTAGAATAACCATAAAGGACAGTTTCAATCAAGATGATTCATTTATCACATGTTCTTTCAACATTACGATCTTAACAATAGATAGGCGGCATTTAGCAGTCGGAAAGCGGTCGGTCGGAAAGCGATGCCGAATCACATTTGACCCAAGCTGAATTAGTATACTTCAGACGTTATGAAAAAAAAAGGTAAAAGGTTATGTCGTCAGACATGACTCGGCACCGCTGGCGAATTGTTAAATGACTTTTACAGAACGCTGAAACGACGTATACTCGTCAGCAACTCTGGAAAATGATAATATTAATGCAACTAAACGGGAAGTCTGACATTCTCGTACATTTGATTATATCTACTCCTCGGAATTTAAATATACCAAGCTTGTTAGGAGACTACGTAGCATGGCTAAAAAATTAGTTATTCAAAGACAATTTGTGGAAAGCTCTCTGTGATAGAATAACCCAATTATACGTAACTATTAATAACTTAGTGAAAATTATTTGACGTCCATAAAAAGAGACGAACTTTCAAACTAGACTCTAATATAATTTACTAACCGACTTATCATGATACGTAAAAATAGGATTAACTTGCGCAACGAATTTTTAGATGAAATTACAGTTATAAAACTAATTTACTATAATAGAATTTGTTAATTTACTTATTTTTACTATTATAAAAGTAGGCTACAACATAATTTACTAACTTATCGCGATATTTGAAAGTAAAACGACCTTACGCAGCCTATTTTTACATTAAACTAAAATTATAAAGTTAATATACTAATTTATTTATTAGACATGTATGATATTTGTAAAACTAAACTGACCTCGCATGACAAATTCCTGGATCAATTATAGTAATATTGTTTCGAAAGCTTGAAATTGTTTAAAACGGTTTTCGGCGTACGAGGACATGGGAAACACGCGTAACAGACAGAAGACGGTTCGTTTATGGTGGTCTTCGTTCATTGCGAATGGAGTCCACGTTCCGATAACAATTCGAATGAATTTACGCAACCGAATTTACCGTTCGATGTCTATTCAGGCCCGACGCTGATGAACTAGAACACCGAGTTAATTACTCCGAGGCACCGATATCTCGACGCGGACGCGGGTAGGCCACGGGAGCGGCCCGTTTGTCGCAGTAAATTATGTTTAAAATCGTGCAACCTCGAATACTAATCGCAACATAGCCAGAGACGAGAGTATCCGAGGAACAGCGCGCGGCGCGGCGGTGTCATGGCGCGGCCGTTTCATTGATTTCCGCGAGCTACTTTGGAATAGAATCGAGAGCTACAAATCAGACGTTAACGAGGATAATTGCAACGAGGACGATAATTTGCTAGAGGAAGGTTCGAAGATTGATCTCGAGCAACGATAAGTAATTGAAAGCAACCTTTAAGAAGAAGGGGGCGAGGACAAAAGTTTGCGTCTCCGGCGAGCGGCAGTTACTTTCTCAGCCGAGCTTGAGTTTGCAACGAATAATGCAGCTAACTTTTCAATGGACTGATTAAATTCGCAACTGATTCCGTCACATCCTGTGTCTCTCTACATCATTAATAGCTTTAAAAGCGGTTCAGCGTCAATGACCGAACGTATCCCGGCAATTACTCGGGCCTGGAGACTCGTGCGGATTGCATGCGATTAGACAAACTTCGGCGATCTGTCCTGCTCGGCTCTATCAACCGTGAATCCTATCAACGATTGGACCTTCGAAATCGAAATTATCGAGCACTGGACTTGCGGCCAGTACTCGAAATGATCGTACCGCCAAGAAGCTGCGCCGGTATATGTTGAAAGGCAAGTTGCCGAACGAAATGGGCAATTTATAATTCGAGCGATGCACGAACGAGGAATACTGTTGACGATGAATCCGAACGAATGTATTTCAAACAGGAAAGAAGGAATTACTACTCCAAGTGATTCATTTCGAACCGTTATTTTCAATACTGTTATTTGAAGATATAAATAATATCGATCCATCTGAAAAAATAGCAATGCCAAATAATGACTTATTTCAAATATGACAAAAGAAATACCTAATCCTCAAAGGAATATGAAACGAAAAGATTTTAGTTTAACCACATACTATACATTTCACAAGAAATTGACGAAATGATTAATTTGTCCGCAAAGTAGTTTACGATTTTAATGGAAAATAACGGTAATTATACTTACTTTCGTTTGATCGTTCGCAATATTTACATGAATATTATTCTTGCTAGTGTATATTCCTGCAACGCGAGGCATTCAATGGAAAATGTAATTACTCCGGAATCCATAAAGCCTTCGAAGAATTTAGTAGCAGGATTTTAGTAGCGTCCGTGCAATCTTAAATCGGAAGCTTGAGACTAAACGAGACTGTCGTCAACTGGTGGCAGATGAACGCATTCGATAAACCAGTTATCAGTTGGCACGGGGATGTTTATGATAGAGTGATGAGCGAAAGTTGGGAATGGCATGAGAAGGCGAGAGTGCTTCTTGATAAGACGATATCTAACTGTGTTGGGTCGCACGGCACTCTCCCTTGCATTTCGAAAGAGCAAGAGAGAGATCCTTTTACGAAGTCCATTCACAATAACTCTGTCACAAATCGCTCTGCTGATCATGTTTCGATTTCTGGTGCACAGATCTTAACCTTATCAATCCCATCGTCTCGAATGCAGTAACCTGTGTTATCGAATGTAGAATTCCCCGAAGATAGAAACACTTTATCGAGAATTCACCGAGAATCATAACTCTTGCATGTAAATTGGATCTATCTGACACAAAATGAAGTTACAAATTCTTATTGCTTCGTTATTAAACCATTAGATGAAATAAAAGTTTTTCATGTAAATTCATCATTTAATACCAGTGCACTCTAGCTTAAACAATCTTTTGTTAAACTGTTAAACACATCTCGTTAAAAACTGTTAAAAAGAATTCAAGAATGTCAATATATTAACAATTATATTAATATTAACAATTATATTAATATTATTCAATCTATTAACCCTTGTACGTAAATTGAATCTACTTGAACAGAAATCAAGCTACAGATTTTTATTGTCTTGTTATTAAACTTTTACTTAAACAGAAACTTGCTCTTTATTGTACAGTAAATATTAATAATTTTTGTAGAAAGAAAAATAATTTATTGTACAATCTATTTTTTAATAAAAATAATTTGTATTACATGGAATTTTTGGATCAGTCGCGTGACACCGCAAACACGTGACACCGAGTCAATTTATCCAAAACATACTGATTTAAAAAACTAAACAGAGTAGAAGGGTTAAAATCAACTTGTTTGTTTGAACAAACTGACGAGGAACACGATTTTTGTCCCCCAGAAAATAATCTGCCGATCAGACTATGTATCCGATTGCAATCTATCCTAACTTCGCTGCTAGTAACATAATTGCATACGCACCGCTTGTAAACGTACGATAGACAATTTGATAACGTACGAATATGCCAGTTATCTATTTATCGCCGGGCAAAGTCTGTATCCGTTGGTTAAGGTGTAACGGCTACAGGGTTCATTAAGTTCGCGGTAATGGCGATCGATATCTCGCATGACTGTTCGGGCAAATGTCTGTTTAGAATCATGCACGGTCTACTACCCGCCACAAAGTTTCCCCCGCGCTCCGTCTAACATTCAAGAGCAAGCCGGAATTAACCCTTGCGCTTTAGGGTTGTTCCACGGGAACGGCGCAACATTTTGCGCTGCTCTTCCCGTGGAGACAACCGTGTTTCCGTTCCATCGTTTTCTCCGTCGCCACGCCGATCGATACCAGGCGAAATCACCGTACAAACAACGTTCATTATTTTACCATTAATTGGAGGTGCACCGTCGATGAACTCGGTGCACAAATCAATCAGTTTCTGCGCCGTGATTGTTTCAAAAAGCCTTTTGACCGGCTGTGTTTCTGTACCGATCCGGGGATGCCCTTTCGATTCTTCCCAGTCGATTTTCAATCAATTTGTATATACTAATAACACTGTTTAACACGATTTCGGTTTGCAATAACCGATAGGTGATACTTGTAGACTGCCGCTTCCCAAATATCTATAGTAAAAACGTCTAATTTTTCACAGAAATAAGGTATCACGCGAAGACTAAAAACGTTGGGAGGGTCTAATTGGACTTGAAACATAGAGCATAGCTTTCTGAATATGTCAGTACCGACATTTACAGTATTTCACGTTTCTGTAGAGTGTTAAATGATCAGTAAAGAATAAGTGAAAAATACGTTCCACTGACTAAAATATTTCTCACCTTTCCAACGTACTCGAAATGTTATTATCACGTCGCAATCGCGTCGTAATTGCGTTTCAACGAAACACGAAATGTCAGTTCAATTAAATTCCGGCAGTACAGATGCTCAGGAAAGGAGTGGCTGGAAATGAAGTTTCTGTGAGTGAAAATAGCTTTTAATAATTGCGAAGAAGTGTTAGATCGCTGCTTAATACTGTTCTGTGTTTCGGTCAGTATGGACAGTTATGATCGAGTTTCCGCGTCGAGATAAAGCTGTCGGAACTGATTTCTATCGTTAAAAAATTGATGGAGCGTAGGGAGCACTAAAGATTAAAAGACTATTCCTTCCGAATTGATAGGGCACATACTAGCTCTCGATGACAACGCGAGCACCACACGTGGCGATAGCAACGCTGTAAAAGAAACTGTCGGAACTGCAATGGAAACTTCGCCGTGCGTCATATTTCTCGGATGTGGCACCGGCAGACTCTCACCTTTTTCGATCGCTACAAAAGAGTTCAGAAACTTCAATAATTTCCAGGCGAGGAGTGCATCAGTTATTCTTATAATGATGGAATCGGGAATTTTAACAGGAGAATACCGACTTCCGTGTGGAACGAAGACTATCGTGAGGAAACAAATCGGTGAGATATAAGATTGAAGACAATTCGATATTCATAATTGCACGCAAGAAAAGATCTATAACGACATAATTCAATATTATTGGATTAACGAAACTTACGGCAGTAGTATGCAGTCACAAATAAATATCAAACATCTCCTAGAAATATTTTATTCCATTATAAATAAATATTTATATTAACGTGTGTGCACTTTAATAAAAAAAAGCTGATGATCTCTTTACAGAATCATAGCACAGCTTCTTTTTTTCATAAAATATGTTGTAATAATCTAAATGAACTCTGCATAGCGTACATTTTTGACATTAACCCCTTCCTTTCACAACTGCGTTATTTAGCATTTCTTCGTTATTAATAATTTCTCGTTTCTAGACATCGTTAAGGGTGAAATCAAATTGTTTCGATTTAGAATAAATAAACAACATTCATATTTAGTAGATTATGCATTAAATTACTAGAAAAGATAAAATTCTGTTTAAATCTGACCTTCGTAAATTGCAATAAAAATGCACCTAAAAACATTGCGGATCTCATTGCAAAATAAAAGTTTCTTACATCAGTTGCAAGAAATAGAAACCAAGTAAAAACATCCTTTATCTGATAATGTAAATTGGCTGAGATTGATACCTGGCATCCTTAATTTCATTTCATCTCATTACCATTTTAGATTACACGTGCCCAATTTTGTCACAACTGCATAAAATCCGCAGTCTAGAGTAGCAAGATTCTAGTCACGTTGATTGTATAACACACCTCGCACTTCTCGCGTTCCCTACAAATACACGGTCGCTAATAACAGGCGAAGATAATAAGCGATCAAATTTTCCGAAAACGTCCCCGACAAAGCTTATGCAAGCAACCTAATATTATAATGGTAATAAAATCCCTCCGGTGGAGAAATCATATCGGGCCAATTACGCGGCAGGTAATAAAATCATTTAAAAGCGTCCGCGTGCGCGGGGTGAAATGTTAGTTCGCCGGGAGGAGGCGGGATGGTCTGGCCCGGCCTGAATCTACTTACTACACGACAAAGGGTAACTTTATTCAACGATGAAAAGGAAGAGCTTCGGAGTTGATTAAGTTGCCGAGGCCGGCTGTGCGCGACGGTCGATATTCCGCGCGGCCATTCGCCGAAACGTCCCGATTATAATGACGCTCGAGTATACCCGCGAGAAAGTTTCGGCCGCGTGGTAACGAGACTGTAAAACGGTCTGTCAATCTCTGTCTTTCGTTTGTTCCCGGTTGCAGCGCGCCCGGCAAGTCTAATGTAACGTAAAAGTACCTATTATGAAACACCGCTCGATTACGACCCCAACTTGAAACGGTGGCACAAACAATATAATAAAAAATAGATACAGAGTATACGAAACTGGACGTAAAAATTCTAACCACACTTTTTAACATTGTTCTTTAGAAATTTGTAAATATCGTTATGTAACAATCAGCCGTAAAAAAAATTATCTAAATACGTGTTTCTAAACAAGAACCTGTTGTATCATACTGTGTACTTTAATTATTTCTCCTAAACGGTGTCTCATAACAGATATATGGTCCAATTATTTTTTTATTTATATTAAATAAATATTAGTTTATCTAGAAACATCAATCTGTGGAACAGTAGTGTAAATATTCGCTAATAACACTTTTCAGTTATAAAATCAATGATAATTCTGTACCCCCTGGAAAGCGTTCCATAATAGGTACTTCTACCTTAACGAGGCTGTAAAACGGTCTGTCAATCTCTGTCTTTCGTTTGTTCCTGGTTGTAACGAGCGCGGCGAGTCTAATGTACCGAATTCTTATGTGAATGGCGTCGGTGGTGGTGCTTGTCACACGGTTTAGGTCCCCTCCAACGCGACCTCTTTAGAAAGGTTGCCCCGTGGTAGCAGTAACAGACAGAAACCGCTTGTAACTGATGTTATCTCGAGCTTTATTAAGAACTATCGGGCCAAGAATCGTTCGAATCGTTCTGCAACAAGTTCCTCGTGTCAAAAACACCTTATTCCTCGTTGCACTTCGAAAGACCATCTAAATGCCTCGGTAACTGTCGGAAGCTGGCACCTTTAACGAACAAACACCATTTCGAAACTTAAAAGATGAACTCCATTATTAACAGATAAAAATAACTACGAACTTCTTGGAGTAACATCATCCAATATGGACAGGCAATGAAAACAGGTTGTCAAGGATCAACGAAATGTCTTCACAATTATCAGACGCTCGTACCTTTAGGGAACAACTTCTTACTTCGAAACGCAAGATATGAATTGCAACATTAACAAATAATAGTACGATATATAAAAAAGTCAATATATAAAAATAGTACGTATAATAGTACGTATAATAGTACAATAATAAAATAATGATGAAAAATCAATATTCTGCTTTGTTTCGAAAGACAATTCAATTTATATAAAGATTGAAGTAGTATACAGTTTTTTCCCGCAATTACGCAGAGTTCTTTCGCTCAATTATCCTGCGATCTTCCGTTGCAACGCTTTTCAGAGAAAAATGCAATTAAGCGAGAAATATGCAAAACCTGATAGAAAGGTGTCGACGTTTTCCAGGGACTGCACGCCTACAGATACTTAGCTCGAGGAAAAACAAACCGGTAAATCTTTCTGGAAGCCCTCGCATTGCGTGAGCTCTCACGATACGTTAATTGCTGTTGAAAATGGGGCGCGGAAAGTGTACAGAGGAAATCCAAATAACTCCTCCGCACCTCGAAGACTTGGAAAATATACGAGCAATGAGGGACTCTCCTCTCGCATCATAGTAAGTGCACAAATGAATGAATTTATCTAATAAATCTCTATTATATCTGTGTAATTGCAAAACGAAAATAAATATAAATCTGTAAGATGTCTCGTGATTGGTGACAAAGTTAAAGTTATTGTGAATATATTTAAATATAGTTAAAATGAGAAAATAAAATAGAAAAAATATGTAAAATATGTGTAAAGGTCATGGTCGAACAATGTGAAAAGTTCAACATTGAAAGTGTTAATATACATATAAAGATAAATATTTTTTGAAAATGATTGTTTGTCGAAGTTCTGATGCTTTATAGTTTTTAAAGAAATCAAAAGTATAGGTTTGATTCCATAGCTATTGAAATGGTCGAATCCTTGACTATGGCAATAAGAGCTCGGCTTTTAATCCATCGAATGCTTCCTTTAAGAGACGATGGAAAGTTCTAAGAACAGTATTGGTTACTTAGGCACTTGACATCTGAAAATGAATTGGAGCGTCGCGAATCAAGATTAACCATCTTCGAGACTCTCGCTGTGTTAGTTTTCAATGGGATTAACACATCTCAATGAAACTTATTCCCTGTAGATGAGTAAACGTAAACTCAGCGTGGCTCGCTTCTGTTTCTTGCGAATGCGGGCCCCGTGGATTCTCAGGGAATTTTCGCAATATGCTAATGAACAGAGACCGGTTGTTTATTTCGAAGTCGGCGAGTTGCGACGGGAAAGTTTCCGAACGCGCGATTTAGTCGCAGCGACTCATTAAATCGTTTTTGGAGCGTTTATACAGCCGTGAAACACGATTACGCGATTACGCGGTTGCGCCTCGAGTACGACAAGTTCTTCCTGGATGGAAGTTTCCGTTCTCGGGGAAAATTGAAAACAAGGATTATAAAATGGTAGTAACAAAAAGATTGCTTCATCGATCAGGACAAAAATCTACAAGTCATGCCGTAATTATTCGTGTTTGCAATATTGTCGGATTAAAAAACTAATTTTACTCGTGGATGTACTGAAAAAATAACAAGACATTTCTCGCGATTTTTATAGTAATCTATGCTTAATTAAACAATTTTCAACTACTTCTTCATAATTCGAGCTTCAACCCTTACTGCTATTGTCGGTCTGTGAGATCGACGCCAATTACTTATTCATTTTTATTTATAATTCTTATTCGTAATTGTAAACTGCATAAAATGTAAACTGCAATTTTTAAGAACTAGTAAATTCGTGTCCAACTACAATCTTTAAATGAAACGAAGTTGTAAAGAACTTCTATTTCACATCAAAATTTGCAGTTTAAAATCTTGTAATCAACTGGTAAAGGATATGACGTTTATTTAAAAAGTGATGGTTTCATCGATTTCGGTGTAAATAGGAAAATACTGAATGTCGGTAGGTTTAGTGTTAAATTCGATTCGAAGAGATCCGAGATAACGAAAACATAGCGGACGGCGTAAATGGAAGGGGCCGCGATGAATTTCCATGAAAATTACAATTCTGGCATCAGAATCGGGTTTCGATGGAATCGGGTCGATCTGTTGTTCGGAATGATAAAAGTTAAGTCCGATTTAGATCAATAATTCCCAGCCGCGCGGCCGCGCCGCCTGATTATAATTACGAGAGAGCGCCCGTGGCGTAGTTTCGGCGCAGGCCTGCCACTTGCCATTTCGCATTAGCCGTATAACCTGCATGGAATTGCATCGGGAGGTCACTAGCAGTTTCACCTATGCTCCTATGGAGTGTGTACCGTTGAAACTTGACACTAGCTGCGGGCAAACTGACCCAACCGTAACGTGCGATTCTATGCAAGAGGTATCCCCCTTCTTCATGCATCCGTAGAGGGAATCTGGTTCGACACCACTCCAAATACAATTGACTCGACAGCAAATGGATCTACGTACCGCTACGAATAGAAACGTACGATCGCTCCAATCGTTATTTCATTCTCAAGTTTCGATCGGGTTAGCCCAGCAACAATCTAAATGCTCGAAAAAGTTCATCAAAACTTCGTTGGAAGATCATCCCGTGTCTTATGATACGGGTTCTTTTTGCGAACGAAGTTCGAACTTTACTTCGAAGTTATCTGCTTCCGCCAAAAATTGAAGTATACAGGGTGCGGAGAAAATTCTGAAAAAATAGTCTATGCATTTTTCTAGTTTAACAAACATACTAATGACATAACCGAACAATCGAATTTACGCGAAGTATTCTGTCCATTCTGTCTCGGTGAATTTTTGAAGCCTTTTTCGAAAATTATTAATCATTGCCGCACCCTCGGCATTGTAATTTCGTTCCACGCATTTTGTAAAGCTAGTTTTAACTAATTTGTCGAATTGTATGATTGATGGAAGATCTAGCTTCAATAATAATTAGACTGCGGATATTTGATGCGTTTATGACAAAAATTACTGGGTCAAATTGTTAAATAAAGAAGTCTCCACCTGACAATAAATGATTGCAATTTGCAAATACAATTTTTATTTTGTGTAAAGATCTATAGTTTATTAATCGTTATTAAGTTATTAACTGTACACAGTTATTATCTGTAACGGGCGAGAGAAGCATTGTTTAATTTGTGGTAGAGTGGAATTTCAATTATTCGAGCTGAGCAGAGTGCTACGAACATCCGGATAATAGAGCATTTACTTAGTTACTGTGCCAGATTTCATGTTTATTGATTTACACACTAAATTGATTTGCATATGGGTTGCCATAGATTGAGCTGATTACGTGTGAAACACATTTGGACAATAGAGAATTCAGATATTGGAGAAGCGAATAATCAAGGTTCTACTATATTTATGAAGTATTTGATCTTCCATGATCTTTATATGATTCATAAAATTGTTATCGTTATTAACACATTGATTGCCATGTATATATATTTCTTATAATATAGTTGCTCAAGCCAAATATTAATAGGATCTATGACGTTCTAAAAGAATTGTACTCTTTAAGTTTTTACATTTGCCAAAAAATTAATCTTCCATGTTCTTTCTATAATTTATGGTACGAATTAATGTAATTTATAATATAATGTAGTATAATGTAATGTAATGTAACGTAATGTAATGTAATATAAGTTACTTTTTTCGAGTAAAACAAAATGGCAGACGCTAATTTTTAATATGTTCTACTTCATCAAGTATGCATGTATATCCAAGTCAAACATTTCAAATGCCAAAAAGATTGAAGAGTGCAAGAAAAACATTGCAAAAAGCTGTGGAAAGTTTAAAAACAACTGTTTTTCGGTAAAATCAACTGGCAATGATAGTTGTTCTTAAGATCCGTGGAAATAGGCAAAACTATAAAAACCAAATACTTTCAATCGCCAGAAAGATGCGAAAAGTCCCAAAGTGCATTTCTCCATTTACATTAGCCTAAATAGAAGTAAACGTTTCTTTTGCTATACTTTTTCCCTTTAGTCGGCTCTGAAAGGATTAACCCTCTAACCGCGGGCGAGTTTTTGATTTCTCGGCATGAAATGTCGGCTTAGTTTTATTTATTATGCAGATGCGTTCTAAGAATTAGATTAAAAAAGATATAAGAAGAGAAACAAATAAAAGTAAGAACATTTTTCCTAATTTAAAATTTACAATTTCTTAAATTCTGTTTCTCTTGCTAAATTTTTGAAAATAGTCCGCAAAAATTCCACGTTGCCCGCGATCGACGGATTACTAATACTTCCATCTCGCGTGGAAACAGTTAACAAACGTTTCGAACGTCGAATTGTTAATTACAGATTGAAAGGGTTGCGAACGCGTAAAAGGTCGCCGGAATATTCTAAATTAAGCGAAATCAGAAATTCACGGGATTTTTTGACGTCCGCGTTCCTGCATTTCCGCGCGAGATTCGAAACAGCAAGCACGCTAATTCATTCTTTGAGAAAAACACGATTCGGTTAACCCTGTTATGTGTGAAAGGTTGACTCGCGGGCGAATACAAACGGCCGGGATGGCAACTGGGAATTCAGTTATACTTTTGCACCACTAAGTTTTTACGTACATCTAGGCACGTTGCTTTTAAGCGTAAGCCCAATATTTGTGTGTGCTACGCTTGCGCACCTTTCCACCCGTGGCCGCGAATATAATCTGCCGTCTGTAAATTAACCACCTAGCCGTGCCACGTGCATCTACACGCCGACCAAATTTTCAAAGATACTTTAGTAAATTGTGTACGCGCACGCTGCTACCCAAAGGCTAATGCGTTTCGCTCATAAAAATGCAAAATATCGGATTCCAACTAAAATAAACAAGGGGAAGCTTGCCCTTAAGATAATCAACAATATCCAACACGTTTTATCGAGAACACCAGATTCGCTTTTGTGAAACATAAAGTTATATTATTATATATTACGTTATTTATTTATTACAACAGAAATTGTTACAGGAAAACTTGTCATTTAAAACAGTGGAAAAAGATTCAAGAATTTAAATGCGTCAACATACGATTTTCTAAAAATTTCTATTTTTTACAGTTCGCGTAGACAATTTTTATCTTGCACAAAAATCCGCAGTCTAATTATTAAGTTCAAATTTTTATTTTGTTTTAAATAGTCTGTGATCGCGTAATAATTGCTAAGCAAAGGTTCACATCAATGTCAGAATATTTTTATATTGTTTACAATTTATCGAAGCTATTAAGACAAGAAATAAATTTTTTAAGCATCTCTAACATCTTGTTGCTGATACAAATGATTTTTATTTTACAGTCTAGTTATTATAAATTAAAGATATTTGTATCTCTTGAGCTGTCAAAATGATATATTTTTGAGAAAATGTAAAAGAATTATTTTTTATATATTTTTCGTTAATTTAAACGGAGACAACAATAGTTGACGATTAATCCAAATAGTTGTAACAATTAAGTGTATCTTTACAATACCTATAATTCTATAAACACTTAAAACACACGAAATTAATTTACAAATGTAATTCATACGAAATCATCTCTGAATATTAAAGTATTTCTAACAAATTTTTATCAGTGATATTGCAGTGTAAAATACGCCTATGTAGCGAAGAATAAAATCGAAATTCAAACGAATGCGGAACAACTAACTGTTGTTTACGACTTCCATTCGCGAAAGCATAAACCAGTCTATTGGATTGCGAAATTCGCTACTTCGTATGTAACAGCTTGCTTTTTATTGAAAAACAACTACGCGGAACATCTGATTCGAGAGCTGCGGAAAAAATTCTACGTGCATAGTTCGCAGCGGGGGCATTAAAAACTAAAAAAACATCGTAAAGGAAAACCTTGGCTGGAATGTTCCTTCGCTGAAAGTAGAGCGAGCGCTATCAAGCTCCGTAAGTACGTCGCGAGGGATATCAAAAGGAAATATGAGCACCATAAAACCCGAGGAAAACAAATCAAGAGTGCCGAGGAGAAATCAAGATACAATTACCAGTCGATGGAAGGGTTCAATGGGAATCCCGGGGTTGTTGATGTAAAATCGAGAACGCACGATGCGAGACGCAACAATGGGCTACATAAAGCCTACGATAACAGGAGCGCTTCTCTTTATACGTGTTTTATGATGGTAGTAAGGGCGGCTACAGCGCAACGTCCTCGGGGAATATACGAACGAGAGATCTGATGTAGAAGCGTCGACGAGGAAATACGATATAATTTTTCTTTCCTCGTTAGTTTAATATCTCGTCAGATGCTTGTTATTAATATGGCGATTACGTAGACTGCAGATTTTATGCATCTGTAATAAAAATGGACTGAATACAAAACAATGAAAGCGTCGGAAGAATTTTTAACCCTTGGAATCGGAGCAATTTTAACTAGAAATCCAAAATATTTCTTCAGACTTATAGTGTTTCTATTTTATATAACCTGGAGCATTTTATACATTATGGAATTGAATTTTGCGACTCATGCAACAGTTAACAGCTCTTAACAATTTTTTGAATATGAGTAAATTTGATAAAAATTATTTTGAAACGTGATGATTTTTAGCGGCGCCTCAGAGTCGCCACTCGACCGCAAAGGGTTAAAATGCTATTGTACTACGTCGAACTCGTCAACGATATTAGAAAAAGAGGTATCTGTGTAGCCCCTGTATATTGCAATTAGCGCAGATCATTTTTATTTTATATGAAAATCCGTAGTTTCTGAGTAGTAGGGATTTTATGCACTTGTGAACAAAATAATTGGATCGGATGAAAAAACATGGAAAGCGTTTAGAGCTTTGAAATGTTGTTATATTATTTGCAAGTGAACGATAATCGTTTCATTGATATTCTGTTCTCTGCTAATGTATAAAATAATGGATACGCTGCAGAATGAAATAAAAATACAATTAGTTTAAGAATTAGTTTAAGAACTAGTTTAAGAACAGGTATCGTACACTTTAGTTTTTGTTACTAGCGTTATTATAATATATCATTTTGCAGTTTTTGAAGTAAATTTTTACAATATTGTCTACAAAACAGGAATTGTGAACTGTTATTGACACAACGATTCTGATCGGTTCAGAACCCAGATAAAGCAGATATTAGAATTGTAACCTTCGCTTAACCAATATGAAACCGTTATAAGAATCATAATTAATATGTAATCGAAATGGAGTCGATATTAACGGAACATACTATAATTACAATTGGTATAGAATTAACTATTATTTCCATTGTTTTTTAAGTCGATCTACTCTTTCTTGCCGCAGATGTATAAAATCCGGTCTATTCGTAACCGTTGCAGAAAATAACGATTCTTTCCAAACATTCTAGTAGTCAGAGGTCGGAATTAAACAGTTTCCAACGTTCGGCGACGTCCAAAATTTTCGGCAGAAGTCTAACCTCCAGAATTTCGTCGGATATCATGACGTCCTGCTACCCGGCTCCTTTACGAGCGAACGGCGAATCATCCTCGACTGTTCGTTCCTCAATTGCCGACATAATTCGAAAAACAAAGGATTCCGAGTGCTAAGGGACAATAGCCCAGCGTAGAAAAAGGAGCAGGGCGAGACGACACGTGTTATCTTGTGCCGTTCAGCGATTCCGTGTCTCGCGCCGCGTTCAAAAGGCAACGGGGAAAGAGAACACACAGCAGTCGCAATCGCGTGTTTCGTGGCCGGCACAGAAATGAAAGGAACATCGATAGACGTTAGGGTCGTGTGTGGTGTGGGTATAGCGTTCGTTCTCTCTCTGCTCGGCCCGGAAAGAAAGGCGGAAGGGTGGCGCTCCCGCGGGGATACGGAGGTGAAGATTAAGGGAATCAAGGGAGGCGAAGCGTGCGGTGAAAAGGAGAGGGAAAAAGCTCCGGGCAGGAATAAAAGCCGAGAATGTACGAATGTTTGATGGAGTTTTTAATGCAGAATTAAAGAAAGTAAAATTCCTGCCGGGGAAAAAGCGGGTCGGTCGTAAGTGCGCCGGCAACAATGAACGCGGCGGAACAACCGCTAAGGGAGGGTTTCTCGCATATACGTTTCACGGGAACGAGAAAGAGGTGTGGTGTTCGCACGATAATTCCCGCAGGAATGCGGGACAGGACGGCGGCGGGGGCAGGGAACGGGCCAGAGAACGGGGCAAGATGCATGGGAAATTGCGCGTACACAGATAATAAAAGTAAGCCGAGGAAATTCGTGTTACGCAAGCCTCGGGAAAATACTTGATAAAATTATTAAAAAGTTCGCGCGCGGACTGCCGCGAAAAATGTCATCGTAACGAGGCTCCGGCAACTTGGAAAAATCGATGTTGCAAGACCCGCTGGAACTCGTGGATGACATTGCCCTGGAACGTTGTAAAATGACCGGATTCTCGCGTGAAAAGTAGGCGAGTACTGCTATGAACGGAACACTTTTGTTTAGGACAGGATAAAGAAATCGGAACGATCGATCCAATTCTAGTTTGAAACATCCGAAAGATCAGTTATTTTCCTATAAAACTGCGTGGTGTCAATGAGTCTTTCATACGCGTACTTGCTTTAATTTTAATTTGTTTAAACAGTGCATTTCGTCAGTGACCGATCTTAAATAAGAAACGTGGAAAAACTTCACATATTTGGAACTTATAGAAAAGGAGTTTACGATACAAAACGGAGTTATTATGTGACATTACATAATATTATAATTAAAATAATATTACATATAATATTATAATATCATAATTAGAACGGTATGATTACGGTATAATTTTTAAAACTACTCTACATGACTTGAATCTTTCTATCAATTAATTTTACTATTACTTGGAATTAAAAAATGTAAAAAAAACTGTCGCTTTTTCACTTTTTTATCTGAGCCTATAATGAAAATTTAAAAAATGCAATTTGGTACTAGTCATTTCAAAGTCAAGTCATTATGCGAATGTATATTGACATCAGTTACATGATGCGATAAAAGAAATTACAGGATTTTACGTCGAAAAAAGTGACCTTGGAAGAAAAATATTGTTTGCAACTTAATGGTTTTTTCAAACCATTCAAATTGCATAGAAAACATATCTTGCAGCTTTACAAGTGGGAGGAAATATTTAGATGGTCTTACTTAGGTGGACCACCCTGTATACGCTTTCCTACTTCGGCCTAACTACGGCCATGACGCCGACAGAGGCACTGATTGACACGGAGCTCGAACTAATGAGTGACTTCGATAGAATGAAGTACTGTGTGCTTGACCGGGTGGTTTTTAAGAGCGAGAAGTTCAACTTCTCTTTTCAAGTTCTTCTTCAAGGAGATAAAACCGCACTGGGAAACAATGTTGCCAATTAGATTCTCTGGGGTAGGTTCCAACAAAGTTTGCGCTCTCTTCAAAATGCACTCAGCAGGGTTGCTGGCCAAGGACCTGATTTATGGGACTGTTCCCGTTCGGAACCACTAAACTAAAAATTTCGAGTGCACCCTTAACTTTCGCCGGACACGTATGATGTTTTTTACCATTGATAGGAGCTCGTTGAATTCCTTCGGGTTGACAATTTATTTCTCGATTCACACAGAGCTGTTCTTGTTACAATAAAGTGGAATAATAATTGACATGATGTTCTTTATTTATAGTAAACAGTTCGTTAATGATTAGCTCGAAAGTTCGAAAATCATTTAGGAATTCTAAATTATCACATATTGTTTTGCATAAATATTCGCAGTCCATAAATACATACCATTTATATTATTTGCCTCATTTTATTTAATTGAAAACCGAGCTAACTTGTCCAAAATAAATTGTAACGTATTTTCACACCATGATGTCTTGTATGAGTCGATTATAAGGTTAAAGGTCTGCTTAAGGGAGTCATTTTGTATCCACATAAAAGAGTGCTACAAATATTATTAACAAATAATACATTTAAAAACCTATCGATGCAAAGATGAAATATAAAATATTTACGAAAGAACATAATTGTTACAACAATACGTGTTTAAATTTCTATGGGCATATTTTGACGCTTTCCTATTCACACTACGGTTAAATCCCTGCAAGAGGTGTATAGTTAACGCCATAGCGTTAGCAAAGTTCCAATTCTGTGATTAAGTGAGAGCCTGTATTCCATTCGGAGCCTATTTACTCGCATTTCTTCCATTCATAGAACCATTACGGCTGCACTTTCGCAAAGAGAAACGTGGTTCTACGGCATTGTCGAAGCTCAGGTAAAAGCGTAATCCACAAAAGGCCATTCCCGTTGTAAATTTTACGGCGTTGCGCTCGCTCGAAGATTAATCGGTGTAGCGCGTCTGCGCTATAAATCCGGGCATCGAGGTTACCCCTAATTTGATTCCGTCTCTGTATCGGCGATCTCGGAACAAGAAAGTCAGAGGAATAATTGCGTTGCGCGACGCATCGCGGAAGAGAGCAATATTCCCAGGTCGTATCTGTGGAAACGCGACACAACGGTATGAAGAATCTTCGCCGCGCGCGATTCATCGTGCGTGTAGACCCGGGAGGGGTCGGAGGCGGACAAGCAGTATTCCAGCCGACAACTCCCTTGGGAGAACTACGGTACAAGTCGAAACAAGAGTGGAAGGGAAGGCGAAAGAGACACGCGAGTGGAACGGGAGTGGGACGGGGGTGGGGGAGCTCCTTTGAGCCTTGAATTGGGACAATGGAAACTGGTTAACTTCAAACGAATATTCGATAGGATTCCCTGACGTTCGAGCAAGGAAATGGTAGAAAAATATTAGGAGGACTCCATTGACGTGCGTTGATACGGCCGAACAATAGAGCGTGTGTAACCTCTGTCACACGGCGCGCGGCGTTTCGCTATTCTCTTGGTAGCCTTCCTTACGCCATATATCTGTGGCTGCGAGGAACAACGCCTCAAGTCACATGTTGTCACTTCCGAGACATTCGCGCTTAACCGTTTGGGTACGGGAAAATTTTCTTATGCATATGCTAAAAGTCCGGGATGAAATGAGTATTTTTTTGGGGGGGAAACAATGAAAATGGTTATAATTAGCACTAATTATTATGTAACAAGTATTTTTGATAAAAAAAAATTATTTTCACTTATAACAAAAATGTTTTGCTGCACAAATAACGAATAACACACAGTGGTAAGCAGTAATGTACCAGAGCCGTGGATTGTGGTACGGTAGAAAAAATGAGCCAAATATTTTCATATAACTCTTTTTGGTACATAAATAATTGTTTTGTAAGAATTATCTCTTGCCCTTATAGATCTGGTGATGATTTAAAAAAAATTACAGTCAAAACATTATATATCCTTTTACATTGACCCATTTTTTCTACCGTACCACAATTCACAGGCGTTACTGCATTACTACTGTATATTATTTTAATTCTTATATTGTTAAAAGCCACAACTGAGTTAAATGAATAAAAACTGCAACTGATATTACTACAACTGCTCTCAATAATTGCGTAAAGTATACTACCAACAGCAGCGTCTTCGCATTCTCGATACAAAACAAGAAAAGCGCTATCGCGCTGCGCCATATTTTTGGCATACGACAAGTGAAGCGCGATAGCGCTTCCCCGGACTCAAACGGTTAAATTTCTGATCACCGTGTTACCAGTTTCGTATTAGTAGTGTTTGAAATTGCATAAGTTTTTACAATACACAGAATTTGTTTGCACCATCTTTTTTCTAATAAGTAAGTCCTATATGCTACGGTTCGATTAACGCACTGACTTGAATTTTTTGAAATTATGACTCGCGACGTGTTACTGTATAGCTATAGATACATCTACGTATATGGTCTAAGGTAGTTTGTAGAAGCGCCGCGGAGAAAGCAGCGGAGACAGGCCGACGGAAAGAGAAAGACGAAAACGATGGAACCGGAATAATGACGGTCTAGCATTGTTGAGGGACCATTCGCATGAATGGATGAAAGTAGTTAGTGGATGACACTCGCTACAGGCATTAATTTCACTGTCGGACTGTATGAACGCGATTATGCCAGCGGGAAATGGGGCTGAAAATGAGTCCGAGGACCTAGATAACCAATGAAGCGGCCGGGAGCATCATTTTTTATTGCACTGGTCGTTTTGAGACCGAGGACACTGTTTCTATTTCGCTGTCAGCTAATAAGATAATCATTCTCTTCTTTTGGTGTTGTCCGCTGTGGTGTGCTAATGAATCATTTGTTTTAAAACCTCAACGCTGTATAAGGAAAGCTGACTGTGTCCAAATAGTTTATCTCAATATGTGCCGTGCAATAATAATAAATAGTAACCTTATTCGTGTGTTTATGTGCTAATATTATATGCTCATGTTATGATAATACTATAAACTTGATGTGATAAGGTTATTAGGATTATGACGTCATTTCCCTATTAACCCTAATGCGCTTAAAGTATTAGGATTAACGTCTCCTTAAGATAGGATAATTTGTATCCGTGTAAGAAAAAGTACTATAAGAACTATTTCTTCTGTTCGAAGTGCATTTATTTGTACAATACTGTTAAATAATACATGTAGCGAATTTTATGCAAAAATAAAGTATAAAAAATTTATAAAGAAAAGATTGGTAGAAGAAGATTATATGTTGAAAATTCTATAGACATTTTTTGACCCCCCCCCCCTTAAATATGATAGTTATGAAAACTAGTTGTGACGAAATAGGGTATAATAAAATAATAAATAAGTTCTTGTAATTTTATATTAAAGTTTTTATATGCTGATAATGTTATGATAATATTAGAATATGAAGGCTATCAATGTCTTAACGTTATGTTCATATTGATGTACGAATGATACGTGGTCGAATTTCGTACGGATCCTATCGTTAATTACATTTAACATGTTTTTTATTTAGACAAGTAATACTGTTATTTCATTACGATAAAAAGACTGCATTTATTTAGAAATTTCAACATTTTTATTAGAATGTATGTTTGGATTCGAAAAGTGACTCTAAAAAATGCTACATAATAAAATGAAGTAACATTCAGAATTGAAATTACTCAGTTATCGACTAGAGACAATGATCATTATCTATTACAAATATATCCATGCAATTGTTTATTACTCGTAAAAGTGTACAAGAAAAAGTATCGACATTATCAAAATAATTCTTGGATCGATAATATACAATTAAAATTTGCAGCATCATTCTAGATAAATAAAAATCTTCTAAGTAAATCTTCCAAATCCCCTTTTAGAATTGCAACATGAACAACGAAATTCAATAATATTAAATCACCGAAGGAAAATTGCAAGCGAATTATTGCGTGTTCACAAAATTGGCTTTCAATGGGTTAATAATTCAACATAATTCGTACCGCACAATCGAAGTTTCGGATTTGCAGCTGCTAAATAAATAAAATTGTATTACACGGTTGAAACATATTCTTATCCTTTGTTCCGTGACAAACGATGTATCGGCTGGAGGCATGAGCTTGAATAACCTCGGAAGACCCACATGTACAAGTCAATGAACTGGTTTCGTAGTAGGTCATACGTAAGATTAAGAAAAGTAGGATAGTTTCGCTCGAATATGCCAAGATAACCATAGTGTCTAGGACACGCGTTTATAAAATTCACTAAATTTTCAGTAAAGTAAATCGTTTATCTCTAATTACATTGATTTTTCACGATAGTGTCAACTGGAAACAGGAGGGATACATTAAGTCGGACGAGGGTTAAAACCACCGATACGAAATGGTCTTCTCGAAGTAGAACGATGTTTATCGAAAAGGTACCTTCGCTGAAGGAATAAGTCCCCAGGAAAAAGACTTTTCAAGAAGTACTAGGCAAACAGTTTCGGTAAACCCGGCCAATCTTATTCATTGAATCAATATGTAAGTACAGTCCACCGGGTTTTCATAAACAAAAGTACGGATAGAGAGAACGCGTTGCTCGAACTTTTTCGCAGACAATTTCTTCGGACGAATCGGTAAGGGGCAAACAGACAAAGGTTGCGTTGACGTCGACGCCAAACACTGCGATTGCGTCCATCAATTTTCGTATCCCCTTGAAAGTTGAAACGGCGGCTTGGGTATTACCTTTGATACTTGAATACCCGAGAATCTGGATTCGGATCATACGTGCGCCCCCCTGTTCATGCATCAACTTCCCCGATCAGATAGCCTCCGTAAATACACTCGGAAAAGGAGGATGTTGCTTGTCGGACAACTGGCTCCGAGAGCAGCAAGATTGAAAATAGATCCGAATAAAGGTCAAACGGCTGGCTCCGGAATCGTAAGTTATTGCCTGTCGTCTGGCCCGGCGCGGCGGCTTTGAATTGCAAAAAGCCGAGATTGAAAATGAAAATCAGGGAAACGAAACTGGAACGAGCCGCTATGCTGGCTGGCGCATGCCGTCGCGGGCTGGCGGGGTCTTCTCTGCCCCGCCTGAATGAAATAAGGGGCAATACGTAGCAAGTATAGGGGTAACGATGACCTAGAGGATAGGTTAGGGCAACGCCGCGTCGCCGCCATATCAAGGAAAACAGATTTATTCGATCAACAACTCGATGCGGAGCACCGGAACGGGATTCCAAGCAGCTACAATACACGAGGAACTGTGATCATTCTTCGGTCCTCCATTCGGTTTACGTCCGCCGCTTTCGATGCGTTCCTTTTTTCATTTCACCGCTGACAATCGCGATTTCTTTGGAACCGCGTGCACACAGTCAGGTGCAACGACGAAGTTCTGTCAAAATCGAACTTTCGACAGAAATGAGATAAAGCGGTGTTATTTTTCTAGGTTAAAGCTGAAATGTCGTAAAATGAGAGAAAAATATTCAGAATGGAATATCAACATTTTTTAACCTTCGACATTTATATCGAACTTGAAATATTCTAACAAAATCGTGATTTATACCGTATACAGTCGTTTTTTATGGCATGTTATACATCATTTCCTGCAGATTTGGTAAAAAATCGATTTATGAAAGAAGCTTACGAAATCGTGACTTTTCGATGAGATGGTTTGATAACCCGATGACCTTTTTCAAAATTTTGAAGCCGGTTGATTTGCGGGCGGATTTGAAATCAGCTTATCAAAATCTGTGGGAAATGATGTAACGGTCCATCTGCACACGGTATTCTATAAAGTACAACGTTGTTGAAATATTGTAAGTTCAACATAAATTTGCAAGGAAATGTTAGTACTATATTCTCTATATTTTTCCTTTATTCTACAACCTTTCAGCTTTAACGTAAAAAAATAGTCACGCTTTATCTCATTTCTATCAAAAGTTCTTTGATCTTGTCACAATTTTGTCATTTTACCCCATTATGCGGTAACGCGAAATAATTTTCTTCGTCTAATGGAACTTGCAAAACGAACACGTTACCTGTTCTCTGTCCATTGTTACGAATTTCCTTCCTTCGTCAATTTTTATAATGCTTTGTTTACCGAAAAATTTTACAGAGTAATTTAACGCATAGTTATTTATTTTAACTTCTTTTTGATAACCCTAAGGAAAATCGCGATTTCTTTAGAACCACGTACTTCGACACCACGAAACAATTTTCTCAATGTGCAACAAGAATTGCAAAATGAATATGTATTGTTTGTTAATCTAACATTGATGTACCAGTTTCAAGGTTCAATTATAAACAACGTAATCGCAATTTTAAATTTAGAACTGGTTCAAAGCACGTTTTAAATAAATTTGTCCTATGTGATACAGTAATAAGAACTTAATTGCTTCTGCACTGACGATCCCTTTGTCGTTATCTGTTCGCAGAAGCTCATTTTTCTAATTAATCCCCGCGGAGAGCTAACGGACTAAATGAAATTGAGCCGTAAATCAATCGTCACGATATCTAAACTGGTCCCGACAGTTTCATAAGAATATATTTCTAGCAGTTCATTCGACTTCCGTGTTGTACGGTAGATTGTTGCATATGAAATACGATATGCAGAGCAGATTGTTGCATATGAAATATGATACGTTGCGTATAATGTACGAATACGAAACGTTTATGTCAAGAAATGCTTTCGCGGATGCGAGTGCATGATAGACCATTTTTAAGACCAGAATTTGTGCTTCGGGATTCCATCGTCCACATTTTTTATTTCTCTATCTAATTTCTGTCTAAAGGCTAAGGCATCTCTTACTTTCTTTTTCAAATTGCTATAAAAGGAAACCGTTTAGAAGTTCGCTCTTTCTAACTAAGCAAGTATGTTTCAAACAAATTAAACGCTTTCTTCATAGCAAGTTCAAGGAGAAACCAATAGATATCTTTAGATGCAGCTCGAGACAGGATTTATTTCGGCGTGAATCGTAATATATTTTCTATGTACCTCTCCGATGCGAGTGGAAAAGTGGACACAACGCAGCAGCTGTTCGAATCATTAAAGCTGTGCTGGAAATAGGAGGAATTCGAAGGCGGAGATGAAAGTTCCGTAAATGAAGACCAAAATTGACCGTAAACGAGGAAGCATTGAAGGTATCGGTTGAAGCAAATCCACGTCAAACTGTGCGCGAACTTGCTGGAGAATTGGATGTAAGTGCTGCAACAGTTTCCCGTCATCTCAAATCAATTGGAGCAGTCGGGAAACTCGATGAATGGATTCTTCGCAAACTGAATGACAGATGGGAAAATCAATATTTCGCCGAATATTGTAATTGGAAAAATTTGCTCTACGAAATCAATTATTCTATTTCATTTATATGATATTCCTTTAATCAACTCTATTATTCGTATTTCTTCAGGAATAACTATTGCTCCAAATCACCATCGGCTTATTAATAATAAAAAGAATCACGTATTATTTTATTATTAACTATTAGAAGGTTATGTTTCTTGTTTACAAGTAATTGAATATTATGAAGCCCCTTTCACTTCTTATGATAGAATTTATGGTTCCATTTTTGTTTATCGCGACAGAATTTCATGGATATTAGATAACAGATGATATTAGAAATTATCTTTACAATAATACATATAATAATATCTCATTATTCTATACTATATCATTTTTATTTTGAAGCTGCATATTTATATTGACAATTTGTTTGTATTGTATTATTTGTTTGATTTTATATATTATAATTTATTAACGAAGATATTAGACTTTAGACTTTTCACCATTTTCCACTTTACAATTTCAACAACTTTAACACCAATAATGACAAACTCGGTTCGGTTTTAGTATTAATTGCTGTGTCAAGTCTATTCCAGCGACAATGATATCACAAATGTGACATAGCTGTATACAGATTGACATTTAAAAAATAAATTGAAACGGAAACTGTATTCGGTAATGATAATTGTAGAAATAAAGCGTTGTACCGTACTCGAGGTTATCTTTCTCATCCATATGTATCACAATTTGTAAAGCAGAATGTAAATTGGCAATTTGAAGCACGGAATTCTACTCTGTCGTCGATTTTTTCCCGACTCCTCGGTGCTACGTTCCAATTTTTTTTTTAAACACTTTGAATTATTTAGGCATTATAATTGTAATTTCAGACAGTAGTAAGAGTACAAGAATTGAACGGTGTCAGTACAGTATTTTTGGCCTGATCAAATAATTAAAAATAGAAAGGCACTTCCAAGTGACTCCTGTATCTATCAATATACAGACAATTTTTACTTTGCATGAAGTTCCGCAGACTAATCATATAAATTTAATTTTGTAATTTACCTTTCATTTACTTCTACGAAGATACAGCAGCGGATAAAAGGCGATTAACTTAATTCTTAAACTAATTAAAAATTCTCTTGGAGCTCGAAAGAAGCCGCGGCCGAAATTCACGGTTCAATTATCAGAAAGCGAGTCTGTGTCCAGCCGTGTGAAACGTGAACCTTGGCAATACCTTCGCCGGCAGGACGAAACCAACGATCATGTGCAAAGCACACTGTTACACGTCTCCGTTTGCGGGTACACGAGCGTTACGGTAGCGAGTACGTTGGCCGCCAACTCCTCCAGGAATATGAGATCAGATGAGGCGCGAGAATAAAGAACGAAAGGGGTTGAACGAGGGGTCGGTTTCGGTGTCGCGCATTGCCGGTGTACGGATGCAGTGTTGAATTACGAATCGGTGAAAGGAGAGAATGGGTTACAGTGAACCGCTTGTCGAAATCGACAATGAAATGGGAAGCCGCAGTCATGGGACGGTCGCAAAACTTGCACGAAATACGGATCCATTGGCATGGAAGCAATACAAAAATTACACAAATAGAGCAATTGTGTAAATTGTGATACAGTGAAGAAAGAAGTCGCTCTTTAGAAGTCCCTTATTCAACCATTTTAGTTGACGTTGAGTTTCATTTCTTTGCTTACAATACGGTTTTGGAAAATTTCGCACCCTTTAGAAAACAGTTTTCATCAATGACTTAAACTCTAGTACAACATATTAAGAAAGTAATGAAAACTGGAGATGTTTGAGACATTTTCAAAATTATTTAACAATGTACCATCAACTTGATCATCTTGAAATTTTAATGCATAATAAATACGTAATAGAACATCGATCCAGATTTTTTCCACCCTTGAAAAAAAAAATTATTCTTTTTCAACCTGTAAGAACTGATTTGAAATTTTGCAGAAATATCATAAACAAAGCAAGCCTGCAGCTTCGTTCACGCTTTTATTTGATTTAAATATCTTAAGTAATAACTGAGAAAATAAAAGGTAAAGATTAGGCATTTCAATCCCATATCGCGCTTAAGCCAAGAGATAGAAGCTTAAAATTTTAAATTATTGTATTGTAAATAAAGCACATTATTTAGCAGACAAAACAAAATGGAAAATCACTGCCAGATCATTTGAAAATTCTTTCTAAATACGAAAATGAGCAATAAGCTTTCCCAGTTTGAAACTTTGTGTTCGGGAATCTCGAATTTAAAAATTGTGGAACGCAATAGTTACATTTTTATATTATAATATACAATAACAGTAAATTATATGATGATGGTAAGTAGCATAAATAATAGTAAATAATATACATAATAGTAAATAGTATACATAATAGTAAATAGTATACATAATAGTAAATAGTATACATAATAGTAAATAGCACAAATAATAGTAAATAATATACATAATAGTAAATTCTAAAAAATATATTCAGGCTGAACATTCTCAGAAATGAAAGTTTGAATAAAAACATTTTACTGATCAGTTTTTCCGTATTTTTCCACGTTGAATGACCATGTTGATTGCACCGTTTATATTTAGGTGAAAATTGGCCAAGTGCACCAGCAGATATTCAGATTCGATTTCCTCGAAAGCGAGCTCTCTGAAAGTTAGTTTCTCCTGATTCCCTCGAACGTGAGTTGAAAGTAAGGAACGGAAAACATTTTTCTTATCTCTTCGCGTAAAATCGACGGTTCCCTGCGTGCACCGTAATTTTCGAATAATCACGATGTTACCGCATCGAAAAGTCAGACGCACGTGTGCGATCATAAAGGCAATTTGCGCGGGATTATTACTGTCATTAATCGTTATAAAGCAGATTATTACTATTTAAATGCATTGCTTGCCTGTATATCGTAATGACCCCGGACGATATGATAATGAAATTCAAAATATTAACCATATTGGTTGGTAATATCGGCCTTATAATTCAACGCGCGACAAATTAATTAATCACCGACAAAGACATAAAATTCAATCAGCATTTACCGAATCATACATTACCGTACACTTTTCCGAATTATTGTCGGTTAAGTACTTCAATGCGAATTGTAAATATATTTATGTGGAATTAAAACGAGTCTCGTGCGAGTGCCCGGATGCTTACTAAAAGCAAACGAGACGACTCGTCGTCCACTTTTCGGAAACATCGTTACGGCTGTTTCTACTGTAGATGTTGAAGCCAGAGAAGCCAGGTAATAGTAGATGAAGTCTGCATTAGTGTTGCTAAGGGTAAGAGAGGCAGAACAGTCCGACAGCTAATGAAACGATCGCGGAATATGCTTCTGCTGCCTGTAATCGCGTTCCAGCCCCGAGTAGGGTGATTATGAGGACAGAATGCTACACATGGTAGAACTTCCTTCGCGATTACAGAAAATTTGCGAATAGACAAATTTTTCAAAAGACATAACAACTACAGGATTCATAAAAGCAAGCAAATAGTGTTGCCTTCCATTATTATTTAATAGATGCTTACTATTACACATTTAATAATGAACAAAGCGTTTATTTGATTTTGAATTATGCTTTTAAATACTTACTTCGTTCCTACACATGATTATCAATTTGCTGATTTTTATACAAAATGAGAATTGTTGTCATACGTGGCATATGTCATTCGTTATCATATTAACTCCTATCTATAAAAATTGAAAATTTTTGGGTGCATATACAGTTTCAAGCTGCAGTGTATGCAATTTTCTGTTGTTATTTCAAAATATTAGTCATTTCTAGACTCGATTAAACAATTAATTATTTAATAGTAGCGAATCCTCCTGAAATCCGTCAACGCGAGACATAATTGGCATCTCCACACTAAACGCTCCAAGAGCGAGGTGAACGGAATTCAAAACGCACAAGGGAAACCGTCTCAATGATGTACATAACTGAATAGCATGCGGTAACTCGTGATGCGCGTTTAGGTTGCACCGACGTATCTGTACATTGGGCACGGGTTACTAGCATCCTAAAGAATACTGTTCCCCCGGAGAGTCAAGAGTGACGATATTGAATTGAAGAAGAAGAAGAAGAAGAAGAAGAAGAAAGAGAAGGAGAAGGAGGACAAGGAACCGGAACCAGCGAAATATGTAAAACGAAAGAGCCGAGGAAATGAAGCTGTAATTCCGAAGCGGAAGATTGTTCCCGCGGTAGGAAACCGTCGCTGGAAGTTTCCAAGATACTCGAGGAGAGGAGCAGCAGAAGTAACAGGGAAAAATAAGTTGGAGCTCATAACCGCATAAAAGAGGAACGCTGGGTAAACAAGGGAAAAGACTAACCAGGGGAAGGTGGCTGCGCGAGCGAGAAGCCGGCAAGCCAGAAACAATGGAAGGAAACGAGATAGGAGAAATCAGAGGGCATCTAAGGGGGCTGCTTCAAAACTGCGTATCAAATAAAGAACTAATGAATGTCTCCGCTCTCTTTTATAGGAATACTCCGCGAAACGGTGGTGAGGTTCTTCGGAGAATCTCCGAGATGAAATGTCGAAAGAGGTGTCGAATGTGAGCATTCCTTGCGACCTTTCCGAATCTACGTGGATCCGAAGACAGAACCTGTGCATGAAACACGTACCATACCAATTTTCTGGATTTCTGCATTCGCGAATAGTCCGACGTAATGCATTTTTATCGCATTTGTCGTTTGTAGCAGTGTAATGTTGCGATTGTGCACACTACTGTCCAAAGTTTCGGATACTTTATTACATACAGTTATCACTAGAATGTGTTATAGGTACCTTTTTTTTAATTTATTTATCATGCTGTTTCTTGAATATTGCGGCATTATAAAACAACGTGAAGAATGACTGATTGACAAAGCAGTCAAAATGACTGGTTTTTGATTTTGTTATTTTAGATTTCTTGACATCATAAAAATGTTTTTGTTAGAAATTTTAACACATACTTCTTCATTGAGGTACATATTGTAATAAAAATCGTAGAAAGTTTAAATAAATTCAATGTTCTCGTTGTTATAAAACAATATATACTAGTCACGCTTAGGGCTCGGTAGTTGTAGTGTATTAATACTAGATCTATGAGTGATCTATTGTGATCTATTAATATCTATTATTAACTTATATTGTGAATCTATTGTGAGATTAAATTATATTGTGACAAGTCAAGACAGTCAAGTTTTAGACAATTCTATTGTCATTTTGTTCTTTCTCCTCGTCATAATGTATTTCGTATGTTTATTTTTCATTGTCTTTAAATACATGTATTTGTTTAAATAGGTCCGAGCCTCTAAAGAGTGACAGTTTCAAATTGTGGAGCGAATTTGCTAAAAATGTTTGGATGAAATCCGCATTTACAGAAACATAAGGAATCTTTAACTTTTTTAAAACATTATGATTCTATAATTGACATCTAGGTACTGGAAAATATTTAAATTAATTTCTACAAGATTATTTCAAGCGCGAGAAAATCATGCTAAATATATATAAAATACATATATGAAATGTTCGTTAAGTTCATTCTCGTAACAAATTGATAAATGTCTATATAAATTTAAAAAAAATTTGTAGTAATTTTTACATGCATATTTTTTTATACCTGTAATAAATTTCACAAAGATTTCCATATTTTTTAAAATCTGTAATAAATTTCATATAAATATCCATATTTTTAAAAATCTATAACAAATTTCGTACAAATTTCCATATTTTCTAAAGTCTGTAATAAATTCCATAAAATTAATATAAAATCTATTAATTGAACTTTGAACGAGCATCAAAACTATCGCGAAAGCACGATCGAAAAAGTAGATCAATGAAATTCTTGCATTAATCGAGAAACGAGACATCGATCGAAACAAATATCGTATCAATATTCCCATAGAAATGTATTACCCTTTTTAATCGTCTTTCACTCCGTAGATGGTTTTTCCATTAGTAAAAGATGGCCGCCGTCGGAAAAACGTTCGCGGGAAGTTCTTTTTAAGGGAAGAGCACTTGTCCGACAGAGTCTGGAATTGAAAAGGCGTCGGTCGAAAATGAGCAACCAGCTAGAACACCATCATCAAGCCGGTAAACAAGCGAGGGAAAATGGACCGTGCGATAACAGAGCCGAGTTAAACGATTTTTGCGGAAATGGATTCGGCGGTAGCTGCACGCGGAACACGTGAGATATTCTCGGGCAACCGAGAAGATACGGACATCCGGCCGAAGAAATATGAAATGGAACATCGAGGAAGTTCGATCCGTCGTCATGGAACGGTGCTGGCAAATTACTTCAGGAAATGGCGGCAAAGAGCAAACATGAGGCGAAGGAGCGCGCGCGGATTCGCAAGCAAGAAACAGAGATTGCTGTAATGAAGATGGAACGAGAGCCGGCGAGCGGGAGAGTTTCTCGAAATGGACGCGGGCCGAGCGTTAGCCGGAAGAAAACCAGCAGAAAACTATCAAAGCGAAAGCGGTCCGCAGTGTCCATGGTGCGCTTCCATGGAAATGGATTATTTGAGAGCGGCGAATTAAAGGCGCCAAGGGTGCGACCTTTCGCGAACAAGAGGTGAATTTCGGAGAAGGAAGCCGGCCAGGTAAGAACGAGCATTGGACCGACTCTAGAGCACTCGAGGAAGGAAGTAGTAGCGGCAAAGTTGGGGTAGGAACGTGAATCCATGTTCCGGGAGTATTCGAGTCTTTCGTAAAGAAGTCTACCGAAAATGAGGCAAGGAGGGAAGAAAGAGAGGAGTTGTAAGAAATCCAGTGACGAGAGAAAGCAGCCGAAGAAGAAGACGCGGAAGAAGAAGAAAAAGAAAAAGAAAAAGAAGGAGGAGGAGGAGGGGGAGGAGGAGGAGGACGAAGAAGATGGACCAAAGGTGCGGGCTCGCATTCGGGAGCCATATCGGGCCACGTGATCCGAATAAAGGTACCTACTCGAATTTTCTTTCTGCTGGACGTGAGAATTAGGCTGCCGATAAAGCGTCGAAAGACAGGTCGGATCAGTGCCTGATGCTCTGCGGGTTGCGGACGCGCTCGTATCCGAACGAAACGATCGCACGTTTTCCATTTTCGAGGCGCCGAATATTCCCGATAAACTCCAACAAAACGATTCCCGTCCTAAATCATCGGCTATCCGAAGAATCCCGATTATTCTTGTCGCCGACAGAAATCCTGGCGAACCTCTTCCTCCGTCTGCGCACTCGAAGAGGGCGCCTCGAATTCTTTTGTCCGCGGAAGCGCGGCACGCCTCGGTTATTTTCACTCGCTAATTACGGAAACTTTGCCGCACATGTTCCGGTCTCCTTTTTAAAGAAACTCGGAGGCCATCTCGCCGAGCTTCCAGTTAATTAGCTGAATAATTTAATACGTTTATATGTGATTTCTCATCGCGGAGAGTTAATTGCTAATTACTGTTAAATATTTAACTACTCAGCCGTTACCCGTTGGTTTTGGTTAAAGACAACGTACGGTTTCATTAATTCTGCGGGAAAGCGGTAAACATTCGAAAGAAAATATAAACATTCGGAACAACGTCGACGAAAATATTGGAAAGTTCGCTGCTAGTGGCAGGACGCTACGATTGAATAGACGATTAAATTTTTGAAGTTTTTTCCATACCATTTAATCGTTGCATGCCACCTTTTTTTTTTTAATTATTTCCATCTAACACGGTTCAATGTTCGTTTATTGTTTTAACTGTTTAAGTTGAATTCTGTTTGTATCATTATTTCTTTAAACGGTATCGCTAATCATATACGTGGATATAGTTGAGCGTTTTCGGACACAAAATTCATACCGTAATGTACGTTTTAATAGAGCATTTAAAATGAGAAAGGCTCTATTATAAAATAAACAAAATAAACAAAATATTATTCAATGATACTCATATTCCACTTGATAATAAATTATATTTTGTCATGCGAACTTCAAGTTTTTACTCGGTTCTCCACGAAACAATCTCTGATGTCAATTTTCCACAATAATGCAATGAGGTCATGGTTATATCATCAAACTAAAGTGTTCACATTAAAAAATATTGTAATGTATACTTTGATTTCTTCATTTTATGCGACACATAGTTCTTACACTATTTATTTACATTTACATAGTCTGATTATCCTGTTATAACTACTTGTTTGCAATTAAAGATTCAACAAGTGGATCGCACATGGTAATTAGGAGGAAGATCGCCTTAATTTTAATTGATATCGAGTTTACAAGCTTTAGATATTTATAGGTGGTTCGCAGTTCCTTTATCTCAAAATCTAGGGAATCTTGAGTACTTTATATTGTCGTGAAGTTTTCAGAAAGTTTCGAAGTTCTTCAAGGGTTTAAAGCTCCCGCTGTTGGTAGAAAGGTAAAGAGATTTGTGCGAAGATTTGGAGGAAAAAGTGAAATTCCAAACGAGTTTGCATAGAATTACAATAAAATTATTATTTGAGTGATAATTGTCTTCCTATAAATAGTGCAGATCTGGTTTAAAGCATTAATAAATAACTAAATATAAAATTATTTATAATGTAACTTTATAACCTAATCCACGAAGCTACTTTCATAGAATAGTTGTTGTTAATATATATAGCATTACGATACATAATTAAACATATACAGTATTGTAATACATAAATATATATTTACAGTATTACAATACTTAAATGTTAACGTAGGAGAAATGTGCTTATTGTTATTGTAATTCTTTATTCCTATATACATAATCGATTTCACAGCACTTTACAGCGTGGTAAGCAAAGCAATTATATTAATATTGTAATATTTTATTGAATTGTTACTAATTTCAATATTGCAATGCCAAGCCGTAACATCAATAAATCAGTAAAAATCGTAAATTATCATTTGACAGTCCTCTTGCTAACACATTTTAAAGCATTCCATAAAGGAGAATCCAAACGAAAAATGAAAGAGATGAGCAATTACTTAATTGAGTAAATAAATTGTGACTATAGACGTGGATGATAAGAAAGTTATCAATTTTGGATCGCACTGCTCGATCCAGAGATCAGACTTTTCATTAAAAATTCGAAAGTATCCGATGGAACTTCCCTGATTAAATTAGTTTCGGGCGAACCAAGTCTGCTGTTCCTAAACAACGCTGCAGTGCTGTATTGAAGATTGAATCGCATCTATTCCTTTGAGAATATCTAATATTAAATCGGCAACGATTCGCAGTACACGGCGCGTTCGCAAAACAATACTGCGAAAATTTCCGACTCCTTTCCGCGATGCTACCGGCCGGAATCGGTTGGATCGCCCACCGCTGTTCAATAATTTCAACGGTTCCATGCGCCGCTCTCCTATCCGAAGTGAATGAATATTTCAATTACATGAATTTTTATTTGGCAATTCGCAAGGAAACACTTTTCATTTGGAAACTCGACACAGAAATCAATCGGCCGTAAATGAACGCGATACATTTTGGTAGTATCCGCTAACAATATGGATGGAAATATTACATTGAAGTCTCATGCGTAATTATGGAGTTTTCAACGCTTGGAAATCAATTTCGAAAACTGCACAGCGAGCAGAAAATTCTTTTTATGCTGGGTTCCAATTTTAAAGTGATACGAACTTTTTGACACTTATTGTGTTCTGTGTGAAATAGTCGAATGTAGTACACCGATATTAGATTGTTAAGGAATTTAATATCATAAATGGCCTTTGTTTCACGTTAATATGTCACAGTAAAACGAAAACGGAAGGTTGATTTCTTTTATCAGTACACATAATAATTATTGCTGTCTAGAGTGTCAACTACACAAAAAATGTCTAGCATTCGTAACAAATGGATTTATTCGAACGCATAATTTATGGCGACACGTTAGCGAAACGATAATACCACGATAATACCACTGATAACAAATGCGAGTTAATTATCACGAATTTAACTTAACGATTTGTATTTAAACATTGTAAGCAGGAATTTAACACCACATTATCTACTAAATGAACAAACTATTACAATAGATAAACCTTAACATACAAAGTTTAAATGTTTTTTAATAAAATAGGTAACATGTCTAGAAACTATAACAATATGCAAATATTGTAACAAGAAGATTGTCACTTCGACAAATACATTAATATATGAATGTAATAATAAATAAAAATATAAAAACCAATGAGTACATTGCTGTTTGCGCATGCTTCTATTAAATCATGTGTTTCTACTAGCAAAAGTTTAAATCCCGTTGCATTGAATACATTTACTTACCAAATTAGTATGTGCATTCATTTACGAAATTAACATATTTACGGTAACATACGCGAAGTCTAGGATATCCAGTTTACGAAGTAATCGTAAACATTTCGTTGGTAGGAAACAAACGTGGCAGATGCATAAACAGACCAATCTCTTGCAGTGAATCCACTTAAAAGGTACAGACGAGAATACAGAAGAAAATTTTATTGTAATTCGTTTTGCATTCAAATGAGTACAGCTAGAAATTCGTTCAAGCGTTCCTTTCAATTCCTTCCGAAGCACATTTTTCTTCTAAGATGAAGATACTTCGATTCAAGCTTTTAGATTTCAAACAAGACGAACAAGTGTAAAAATCTCGCAAAAGCTATCGAGTTTAATCATTCGATGCTCGTTTTCCCAGCTTATGGATGGTACGGTAGTATTAAAACCACGAGAGATCGATTTTTTTAAGTGCGCACTTGAGAAACATCTGTTCCGCAAATATATTTAAACTTAACATTTCGTCAGAATGCAACTGTAAACACTATCATCGGAAAAAGCTTCAGACGATCTAATGAAAACAAAAACGAAACGTCAGAATTCTTGAAAGACGTGAAATTGCCACGCAGACCGAATCAGGGTTAAGACGGCGTCACAAGATCGGAAATCGATCGGATTAAACGCAATTTAAATTTTCGTTTCATTCTCGCACTCGATCCGACCCGTTCCAAGTTGTCGATAATATCCGCGGCCGACTATAATTCATTTTTTCCGCGGAGACCTCTCTTTTTCAATCCTCCGCAATTTAGTAATTTCTTTATCATTCCGTCGCACTGGTCGATGATTCCTCCATTATATCCGACCCGGCATTGATCTAATTAATCGATTTCACGAAGCGCCCCTTAGGTCGATCGTTCCCGGCAATGGCAAAGGATAAGTCTCTAACGATGCGGTGGTTGTTCGTAAATAAAATTGGCGAGTTTCGCCGTCGGAACGACGAAGGGACGCTGCGCCCGCTTCGGTATCGGATTCCCAATGGAATAAAGTCTCGGCTCTCGAGTTTTCTGATAACACGGCCGCGAAGTCTTGTGCGTGGAAGATCGATTTACCGGTAGGTAGTAAGGAGCAAAGGGTAGCCAACGATGATAGGGTATCTGGATGTTGAAAGGGGACACCGTCTGCCACGTCGGAAGACTTCCGATAAGACTTCGCCGAGGAGTCCGTAGGAACACGACCAAGAGGCGGCGGCCTCGATTGATTACACAGGAACTTCCCCGAGACGTTCTACGAAACGACCGCTACGTGACACTTTGACGCTCACATGAGAATGAGGCGTTTCGTTCGGTCCTTCGATCGGGTCCGGTCCGATCCATTCACGCTCCCACTCTTTTACTCCTATTACTCTCCTACTCTCTTACTCACTAATATCATCTCTTATTCATTCTACCAGTTACGCATACTGTAAGTCTCGATTACCGAGTTTGTCGAGAATACCGTAATTTTCATTAATTTTATCACAATAATATGACAAAGAATTATAAATATCAAAATTTTAATATAACATTTGATATTATATTAGTGGAATAAAAAAATTATTATTAAATAAATAAACATAAATAATAGTAAATAAAATTATTATTTATGCGTTCAATGCAATAATGCAGAAATAAAATTTTTTTTAATAGCTCTAGGTTAAAGAACATTTCAAAAAGCAACCCCTGCGGTATACTGACTACTCCATTCAAATTATATATTAAAAATTGTTTACTTTGTCAAAATTAATCAGGATGGACTATGGAGATAAAAATTTGTGTTGTAAATTGTGTAGTGTATATTTATTTTCGCACACATCCATCACTCTTTTACTCTTTTTCTCTTCCTCCCCCTCTCTTACTCTTCCCCTTACTCTCTCCCTTACTTTTTAACTCTCTTACTCTCTCACTCTTGCACTCTTTCACTGCCTCTCTCTAACTTTCTCTCCTTTGCTCTAGCTGGCTCCCTCTCTCGCGGATATCGGTTCACGTGCGCTCGCCTCTCGCATGCCGACAAGTTCGCTCTGCTGACCGTAATTGTGCAATGCGATAGTTACACCCTCGAGCCCTCTCTTTCACCGTGTTACTGAATCGAGCCTTTTCTTTCCTCGTGCTATTGGTTTCGGTAAACGGTCCTCTGTGAAACGATTCTTTGTGCTATTATCCGCGCCCCGTATACAAGGGACTTCAGAAGACGGTGCATATTTTCAGAACTTGCGGTCCCGACTCGAGAGCTTTCCTGCCTTTAATGGCTTCAAACAATCGAATATTTTCTTTGCGATTTTCTTGCAGTTTCATTTTTCGAAAATATAGTGAATTAGTTTTACAGGCGAGTCCATGGAATTGGCAAAAAGGGACTTTGATGGATGATAGCTGCAACGTTTTTAGGACAGTGTCGGATATTTTAAACGAAGGTTTCTCGAAACAATGGTTTCTGAAATGGACGACGTAGAACAATGAGAATTTTAATTTTTTGGGAGCACGTATTTTTAGGCGACGTTCATGAAAGAACTGTTGGTTCGTTGGTACTTTTTAAAAGTTGATCTATTAAATGTATCAGTTGTGAACATTGAGATGGCGTGGTGCTCTCACGTTGCAATCTAAAACGGAAAAACGAGTTTGCCAGCTAGAGGTTTAGCTCTCGTTCGAACGACAATTAACAAATATATCTAATATTGTATCATCTAAATCATATATATCGTAATATTAAATATAGAAGAATTCCTTAACTTTTAGAAGCTAAGAATTAAAATAAATTCCTTGATATTCTTTCAAACGAAAACTAGTATACAGGTCAACATAAAATTGTACATTTGAAACATATGTAAACATTTTTTATAAAAAAGGCACAATGGAGTTCATCATTCTGAGTCGATTTCTTCTAAAGTGAAGCTGAATGTTAAAAACTTTTTCCTTCACATTGTTTAGACATTCGTATAAACATTCTATATCTATATGTACTACTATTTGAATGTGATAAAGTTCGCGATCGCGCTTTATCCTACACAGTATTACACGCGACAATAAACTACAAGGGATCGTGTGAAAATTAAAAACTTCCTTATAAACGGGAGAAAATAAAGAAATCTTCCTCGCATCGTGTACGTTCCTATAATCCACCTTTTTTTGCCGTCCATCAGCCTATAATGGAAAAATTGCCGTAAATACCTTTATCCGCTTACCCCATCATTCGCGAGGGTATAATCCACTGTAATAGGTGCGAATCATGCATTCTAATAGGTAAACTCTCTTATCTCGGGATTTTTAAAACATCGATTCCAGCGTTTCGTTAATCGTTTTACGTGCTAATCGTTCTTCATTACTGTTCCCTACCTCCCGAGATCGAATTCCGTTATTTCACGTCGCAGTGTAAAAATGTTCATTGATTATCGTTGTGTCTGTAGGTTCTTTCCCTAATCCGTTTCGCCATAATGACGAGTCAGTCTCGTGAACAAGAATTCGTGCGTGATCTATTAAATACAAATCTTACTTATCTCGTCTAAATTAGAACGAAATTTGGTTCTTCTGCTATCAAAATCCGCGAATAAAAATAAGCGAAGACGTACGAGAAACAATAAACAAAAATGTTTCGTTGTGTTAAGGAAAGTATTAAAAAGCTAAGGAATAAAAGTGAATCGAGTAATATAAGGAACAAAAATTACCTTATTTCAATAGGGATGTTATCAAAAACCTAAGAATGAAAGTAAATGGAGAGATACAACAAATGGAAATTCCGAGTAATTAAAAATCTAAGAATAAAAGTAAAAATCTAAAAATTATATAAAATCTAATAATAAAATTAAATGAAGTCACGCAAGAAACAAAAATTATGTTGTTTTATACATGAAGAAGTTAACAATACAAAGAAAAAAAATAGTTTCGTCCTATTAGGGAAGTTATTAAAGATCAAAGAATGAAAGTGAAAATGAAGACAAACAAGAACAAAACTTGCGTCATTGCATCGAAGGAATCATTCAAAACGAAGAAGTACCAATGGACGTTAGCTATGGAATAAATCGTAGTACAATGGGTTAACCGATTCAACTAGAATCCATTAGGCTTCGAATAAATGGTAACAATCCCAAAACTGAATGCGATATTGGGGTTAACATCGGCGAAAACTGATTCAGACGTGATCGATGATACATTAATTACACTAGCTGTGTGCGTTGAATTTTGCAGGCTCCCCGAGGAACACGGCCGACATTCGAGATGCTTGATAGCCTATACGTTAATTCGAACTATCGCCTACCTATGTCTATATGCGGAATTTCGAGTCGATTCGTTAAGCGGCGTTAGCGCGATTGAATAATGAGCGGACCCGCTGACACTCGATTTCACACATTAGTCGATCCCCATTACGACAAAGTCGCTGAGTACATCAGGCGAGGAACATTTCCAGAACAAGAGAGAAAGTAAGAGAAAAATGGAACGGTACGTAAGAACCGACACCGGTGCGAAACCGACAAAGAATTGATATATGCAACTGCGACGCGGGCCCGACAAAAGAACAGACTGTACTAGAGTCGTAACCAGAATCGATATCCCCGCTAACTTCGGTTCTTTATAACTGTTGTAGAATATAACGGTTCTTTGAAACTGTTTCGAGGACCGTGACCGATATCATAACAGCTTTCAACCCTAGGCGCCGGACTATAACTTCTGATTGGCAGAATACGTGTTATCATCGTGGCCTACCGATCAGAAGTCGGAACGTGTTCCACTGATATAGCGAATAGGATAGAGTAAAGCGATACATTAAGATCCTATAATCGCGTTACGGTAATCTTCTTACGGGCACGTCATCATTCGGACTATAGCGTGGCGCTAGCTAATGGCGACGTACGCTGCAAGGTCTCCTCGTTGATAAAGGGCAGAGACAGTTATGAATGAAAGAATCGAATCAGATGATATGGTGAAATCGAGCGTAGGTTCTTTATAATCTCGTTGCCACGCTGGATTATCAAACAGGAACTCTGTAGATATGGGATACTGTATTTCCGTTACATACCATACTCCATACGCTTATACTATGTCGCAAATTAAGAGAGTAATTTATATGTACCGGTTTAGATTAGCGAACTGGATGTAGATAGGAAATGCTACGATTTTTAATTCTTCATTTCAGATTATTTCATATCGTTCCAATGATATAACTCTTTCGATATCCTTTCTATCTGTAGCACCGCCTCGCTCTTTCCAGGCCTCTAAGGCTTGCTAAGGCTTTCTCGCTCTGTTTACTTTGTCCTTCACTTTCTGCCGAGCAACTTTCTATTTCCTGCGCGAGCTTCATCGTTTCCATCTGATTCTTGTCTAAAACTTCTACTCTCTATTTTTAAATATTCTCCGGTCTCTTTTGATCCTCTTCCACACAACTACATTCTCGTACCGATGGAGTCATTATTTTGCAGGTATCTTTTATTTTGTTATTTCATAATATTCTAGACAATTTTCGGAGTCGGAATCTATAATTAACTCCGCGCAATACGATTTCTTTCACAATTGATTTAGCACTAATAATTTCCACAACGCAACGAGACATGTTTCTTGCATGTCACAATTTGCTTTCATTCATAAATGTTTAACTTCTCTAATACAATATCTCTTCATTTACTTTTATTTATCAATTTTTGATTACTTCCTTAATAAAACGAAACAACATTTGTTTCTCGCATGTCTCCATTTATTTTCATTCTTGTTATGAATCTTGTTATGATAATTGCATGTTATTATTCATGTGATAGATTCTACAATATTGAATCTGTTCGCGGCCAGGAAAGGAAACGTGAAACCAATCGAGTAACAGAATCTGCGAAGTTGTGAACACTATACCGACGGATTCCCGGACTGAAAACGGTCAATGCTCGCGGTCGAAAATTCGAGACACACGAGCATCTCTATTCTCGGGTCTTTGGTCGTGAAATTATAGCTCTCTATGTATAATGGCCGGGTAGCATGCGTCAAAGCAGTTTCACACGCTGTCGTCTCTTTTCCCTTTTAAAATGTCACTTAGTCGGCTCTTCCTAGTCCGGCGAGCACACGCGGCAGCGAAAATGTAGACGAATACATGCTCAAACACGGACAAGAATCGTCGTTATTTGCTCGAGATCAAGGGAAAGAGGACTGGGGAAGGGGGTGGGGGCACGGCAGCTGATAAATCACGAGTTCATGCGCCACTTTTCGTCCTCTCCTCTTGGCCCGCTATTCTCCAGCCTTGCTGGCATGACGACGCGTTTCTACGACGTGCCATTATTAAGACGCTGGGCGCCGCAACGCTTCATCCCCTCGTTCTCCACCACGCCTCTAAAACTCGTGCTCTCTCCGCTTTACAGTCTCACCGAGCCACCCTTGCCCGTTGTCGCGCGTTCGACGATCGCATAAAGAAGTTATCTTGGCCGTTGCGATTTATTGACAGCGAAGTTTACGCGGGATTTACGTTCCTCGAACCGGTCGATGAAAATAGGTAAGTTTGTTTTGAAGCGGGTTAGAGGAAAGTGGAAGTATCGGGCTGGCAAGGAGCTTGCGTGCGAGATTTCTACCCACACTTCTTCGTGCATTGCTTCGTGCAGTTGCCAAGGCATTGCACTGTGCTCCGGAGATTGGCAAATTTTGGCCAAAAGTCAGGATTTCGTTAAATTTTTCTGGAATGTTGTAATTCAGGGTTTTCGAATTCGTTGATAATTAAATACTTCTATTTATACATTCATTGTAGAAATTAATTTGAACTTTCCATAGAAATTTCATTTAATTGACTTTAGATTATTAGTAGTTAAGGTAAAAATGTGGAAAATGCAAGTAGAAATAGTAGTAATAGTTATAATTATTTAAGGATTATAGATTCAATTTTCTACGAAAAGCCTGTCAGGCTGCATTTTTGAAATATTTCTATGCATTCTTAAATTAGAACGATTTAGTAAAGTTGGTATTATAATATTTATAATAGTGTTACATCTGCCCTTTTGAACTAATGTAATACTTGCCCTCATAGCAGTGGTAACACAGTCTTTATAAGAATTATAACTTAACTATACTGATTTGTACTTTAAAACATTTAGCATTTACTTGTCTTATTGAAAATTATTAATAATCAACTAACTCGTTGCTACAAATAACCTTAAAAGAGTATCGTAATCCGAAACTTTAGAATCTCGTTAATTTTCATTAAGATCTGATCATATTAGCTTATAGTCTCGGTAACTGGTCCAATGAATCATCAGCAAAATAATGAAATTGAAAAACTGAGATTTCATATTATATGATCGTATAATGTATTAAACTGGCAACTATAAAATTTAATATTTATAGCTGCAATAAAGAGGGGTATAATTTTGATTTCACCAACGAAGACAAATAACGGGTAATCGTACGAAATATCAGTAAAATTTTATACAAAATTATCATCGATATTTTAATATCGAAGGCGGATGCCTATATAATGTGAAACATAATGCAAAGAAACGTAAAGCAAACGTGGAATTCCAATGCACACGAGGCATTCAATTAAACGACGGCGTAATTTCTACTGAGAGCAGCCTTCGACCACGATAAAAATCGACCGTTCGACAATTTAATGAATCATACTTTATATCTCACGATAACAAGTGGTAGCGTAATTTCGAACGTCCAATTATTGATGGGTGTATAAATAATATGTTTATTGGTGATTATAAACGTAGCCGAGATCGATAATTATTTCCACGGATTCTGTGCGGCTTACTTTGCAACTGCAAGGCCCATGAGAATTTATCTGCTGGCATGCAAAAATTCAACAACATAATCATCGGTTCGTAAAGCGTAATTTTATAAAGGTTATTTACAATTCTGCGTGAGGATTATTGTGATTAATAAAGTGTGGATCTTTAGGCAAAGTAAACATTTCTTTTCTTAATAATTGTCATAAGTTGACAGTAATATAATAATATTCACGAATTGTTTAAATGTTTTTGTTATTTTCCGTCTGATTTGCCCATTTTTGTCATAAGTGCATAAAATCAGCAGTGATCAAAATATTTACAAAATGTTTGTAACTATCAGGCAGAGTTCTATATTAATTGTTTTATCTAGCTGACTTCTCAATTTTTATTAACAAAGTATTTTCTTTAATAAGCTGGAAGTAAAATGTTTCTGTCAGTTTCATAATAATTCTGTTATTTGTAGATAAGAAATTAATTTCCAAAAAAGAACTTAAACTTAAGATAAGAAAGTTAAAAAGAAGAACTTAAAGAAGAACTTAAAATAAGAAACTAGCAAAGAAAAATATAAATGAAAAATTTGCGGAATTTATTGACGATAAGTATAACGATAAAAACAACCAATAAAGAAGCAAAAGCAACATTTGATTTGAAATCTTAAATCGAACTGCAGACAGTACTTGTTGAAATATAGTCATTTAATATTATATTAATAAAATAATCATAATATCATATTAATAATACTATTATTTATGAACAATAATATTGTAATTCTTTAAATAACTATATTTGAATAAAAATTTCAACTGAAACGTTACTTTTGAATAACATTATTATTGTCCACAAAGAATAATATTATTCAGTCCGTTTTCCGTGTGCCCAAGGTACCAGAGATTTTTCAGAAGATAAAAGGAAGCGCACGCAGCAGATCCGTCCGATAGATTTAAAGAGAGAGAAGCGAGGCAGGCAAGACAGTTTCCTACAAGTTGTTACGCCCATCGGCGAAATCAACATTAATTCTTCTTTTATTTTGTATGCCTGATTAAAAATAGTGCCTCGGAGCGGCGAGGCTGGCGCCCGTGAAGAGCAAGCACAAAAGAGAGAAAAAGTAGGGGGGGGGGGCGAAACGATTCGCCGGCTTAAACGCGAACAGAAAGGTGTATTACAAGGCTGAAGCGGGCTTTTTCCGAAAGCGTTCTCTGTACTCCTTCGGGGCCGTTCCGTGTTTCAAAAGTTCTTTTGAAAATCCAATGAGACTTTGGTCTTAACGGATAACCCGGGCGCAGTCGAACGAGAACTCGATGCAACCAATAATATTAAAGCGAAACACACTATGTTCCCTGATGCGCGGCCGCGCACGGTTTTAATGGAAAAATAAGAGGAAAATAGCAGACTTTACAAAGACTACACCGCGCGTACAGAACTTCACCGGGTGTTTAAATAATAAGAATAATGGTAAATGGTCTTAATCGTGACCGTACTCCTATTTCACGACCAGTTGCACCGTTTATGGTATTAACCCTTTGCACTCGAGTGGTGACTCTGAGACACCACTAAAATTGTTATATCATGTTCCAAGATAATTTTTATTATATTATATTACTATATTATTATGAAATTGTTAAAAGTGTAACTGTTATATGAATCACGAGATTGATTGAGAATCACTCAATTCCATATGCATAAAATGCACTTCGTCATACAAGATGATACAAGATGATACGAGAAGGAGCAGATTTTAATACGAAATATAAAATTTTCCAATGAAATACAATCAATAAATTTAATTTACCAAATTTCATTTATTAAATTTAGTTTACCAAATTTAATTTATTGAATTTTGTTTATTAAATTTTATTGATTAAATTTTATTTATTAAATTTCATTTCCAATCAGGATGTTGTTTTTGATTAATATTAAACTTTCAGGTGTCTATAGGTATAATAGGGTCATAATTAATTGAACAAACTTCACTAACTTCGCTAACTTTAATTAAACTTGATATAATCGTAGACTGTTTGCTGTTTGATAAAGTTAGTCAAGTTACAAATACATAGCTTAAAGGAAAATGTCAACTACAATAGACAGCTGTCTTCTATCTGCTTTGTTCGAGTAGAACACTTGAAATTTCACGTACATTCCTTGTATAAACACAGTCGATATCGTTGTAAATACAAAAATGGACTAAATTGGATTTATTAAAAGTTCATACGATTGTCTATTCTAATTTTGATAGTATTTTCATAATATCGAAATCTGTAAAAATAAAAATAAAAGACCAGTCATTTTGACCGTTTCGATGGTTCTGGTATTAAAAATTGGAACAAATAATGTATGTATTTATTGAATAAGGTCTAATACTTATTTGATGGTGTATCAACAATTAGGACACTGTTCAACAAGAGACTTAACAATTTTTATTTTACCCAGAAATAGCTTATATTTTAAGTCAACCAGTTTGGTGAACCAACCTATATCATTATTATAAGAAGAAGCAATCTTTTTAATGTACTTTCCCTCTATTATATCGCAGCATTCTTGCTTTATACGTGAATTAAAACCAGAAGTTCTTTAAAAATGCGACGCACGCTGTTTTGTCCTAGATAGCTGGAAATGGGATGGATGGAGATATTTTTGTTTTAGAGTTATCTTCTGCTCTCGCCAAACATGCGGATAAAGACCATTGTTTTCTTGCGAACATAATTACTTAAGAAATATTCAGATTCTCATTGTGAAAATGGGCCATTTTACCTTTTCTTCGGAGCGACTGTGATTCTCGTAGATGACTTTTAACAGACAGCTGACGGATCTCGGTTCCATTTAGACCCAGAGTGTAAATGTTACTTGGCTGTATAGTTTCCGACAATTAATTTAAATTTTCACATGATTTATTATGGCACATGCACAAAGTCGCAGACCCAGAAGGAATGCCTTAATAAATATGTTGAAAGAAATCGATGAATGAAATTATAAATAATCCGCCGTTTTAGTGTTAATCGAATTTAGAAGATTTTAAAAACTGAATACTTAGTATTACTTCCACTGAAGAATTGATGTAAATATTAATCACAATTCGTTCGAGTTTATTAAATCGATTTCGGAATTAAAATTTAATTTAAGACCACGGATTCTATGCATTTCTGACAAAAATCAGATCAAATGCGAAACAGTTGAAACATTTGGCATATCTAAAAATACAGTTTTATTATGATAATTCAACTCGTTAAAATCATTAAGAGAAAAAATAAACGTGAATGTAGCTCCTGCGTCTTGTAATCAATACAAAAAGTTTTGATTTTGCATAAATATCTGCAGTATAGTCATTAATACTCTGCGGATTTTATGCACTTATAATAGAAATGGCTAGATAAAATACCAAAGTATACACGTTACAAAAATTTAAGAACAGCGCTGTCTTCTCTTCAATTTATTCAAATTACTGCAAGGGGAAATTTTCATTTCTGTTTCGTTCAATTGAGTTCGAAAAATTGTACTTCGCATTTGCAGTCTAGTCAATAACCTCTGTTTATGCTGTATTTTGGAACACTCTGAAGACTGCATTACAGTGTTGACAAAGGCCATTCAAGATATCCATCTATGTTCTTTGCGCTCCTAAAATTTGATTGGTCGGCCAATCAAAGATTGTCGAAAATGGTATTCGCGGCAATTTAGAACGCAATCGTGGACCAACTGCGACTGAAAATATTGCCGAGTAGTCTCTATCCTTTACGATAACACCTGAAGAAAATAGTCTCCCAGTGTAATTTCTTACGGGACTGTACCAACGGCTTCAGAAGTTATAAAACTTGCAATTTATGGAATGGAGGCGTTTATCAAGAGCGATAAACATACTTCGACACCGTTGATTTAGCGATAATTACCGAATACCGTTTACGGAAGTTTCATGCAATAAATGAAAATCAGAACTCGATCTAAAATTTTCATTAAAAATCATACGTTTATGACACCGATGATCGGCTTTGGACACAGATCGGAGGAATTAATACGTCGCGGAGAATAATTGTTGCTGCTCGATCGAAGGACTAATAATAAAGAGAAATGAGCTAAATCTGAATCAAAATAATTGTTGAGATATTATATCCTGATCTTAGATTATAAAATTGCAAGTTACGAAGTGGTGCGCCATGTGCCAAAATAATCGAAGCTATACATGAAAAATGTAGTAATTGATTGCACTGAAAATTTTTATACATGTTATAAATATTCTATGTCAATTGCAAGACATAGGAGGCAGTTAAACGTTCGATTTCTTTTCTGTATAATTTCGTCAAGTTTTCTACTATTTTAAATTGCTCATTTTGCTCATAAATGCATAAAATCTGCAGTCCAGTTATCGTTAGTCTGTGGATCTTTACGCGAAATAAAAATTCTCTACCTAAATTGCAACAAAGAAAAGTTAAATAGCAATTTATCTTCACTTTTAATATTTTTAATAAGGTTAAATATTGTAACGTTGTTAAATTTCTCGTCTGTATTTACCGTTTTCAATTTCATTTACTCATTTTTGTCATAAATGCATCAAATCTAGTCTAGTTAACACACGCCTAAGGAAAAATTGAAAACAAAAACACTTGTAATCGTCTAAATAAATCGTCCGAAGGCTTTTACTGAAAAGGCACATAAGAATGGATAAAGAAAAATTCAAGAAAAATGGAACCATAACTGGCAGAGTGATAGGGCTTAAAGCAGAAGAGACTACGTGATACAAGAGATGGTATTCCCCATAAAATCTTGCGTTTGCTTTATATGGAAGGAAAGAAGCGATAAGAATTATGATTGAAATCGAACGAGCATGCTATATCAGCTGCCTATCACAAGTATATCTAGGATATATGTAAAAAGGAGGAGTGCAAAAATTGTAATAAATATGTAAAAGTGATTGTGGAATATTGTCAAGATAAAACTGTTTGGAGAAATAACGCTATTTATTATATTAATCATATTATAACTGCATGTATTGTAAATAAAAATAATATAAATTATTTTCTATATTATGTAATGAGAAATAACATATAGATGAGAAGTAACATATAAGTAAACAGTGCCTAAAATTGTAAACTAAAATGACCCCTAGTATCTAACAAAATCATTGATTATAAAAATGCAATTATAATGAAATTGTGCATTTATGGTAAACACATTACATTTATTATAATACCTAAGACATTTTTATGAATATACTCGTTTCACAATCTGATAGAAATTTCGAATGAAGTTTCTTACATTTTCAAACCCGGTATATTTTAAAGCCAGAGAACTGAAGTAACAATAAACAAATATGGATACTTGCCTCATGCGAGTAAACTTTTACACGTAGACGTAAGTACCGAAAGTGTTTAGGAGTTATTACATGATTTTCGCAGTGTTCTGCAATAAACTGAAAACTCGAAGGAACTTTACACCATCGAACGCTCGTAAAAGAATTCACGAAAATAGCTTCTATTACTCACGGAATTTTTTCTCAGCAACAGTAACTTTGAAAACAGCCATTGGTAGACTGTACACTAAATAAATTTCTGCCACCGCGGTAGGATGTATATACGTTAGACAGAAAAAGAAAGAAAAATTATAAGGTTTATATTAATAGACGTTTAAATAAATTCACCTAGTGACTGGTTCAGATAGGCTCCGAATTCCTGTTTAGTGTTTTTCAATTAAAAAACAGATTCCAATATGTTTATATCATACTTGAATGATTCATAGCTTAATACAATTATCACAGATTATTATCAAAGAAACGGATATTATATTTTTGCACTTTATTTAATATTCAATATCGCAAATCGATTGGCATTATTTCAGCAATATTTTCGAAAAGCAGTTAAAATATCAAAGGGTAAGAAATATGTCATCTCAAAGTTATTTAATATAATTACAAATGTAACAACAAGACACTAATGAACATACTGAGAAATATTTATTGATTGTATAATAAAAGTTATTCTCTCCTCTAGGTAATACATTGATAGAAATGCAGTTTCTGATCATCTTAACATATTGCATTTACCGACGATAATTCATTAATTCTCGAAAATCTATAATTTACTGTTAGAAACTACCGAATAAATTGTTTAATATCATTAACTATTTCAATCGAATATCAACAAGTCGTCCGAATAAAGTTATCTAATAATTTCGTTAGTAATCGTCATGTATTATACAAGAAGATTGTTTAAATTTATCTTAGTGAAGTCTTAATGCAATGACTAATAGAACAATGCTAATTATAACAGACCAATGGATGGTTTTAGAGAAATGACTTTACGTCTTATTCGCGCAAAATCACGCTAACAACGATACAAAGCAACGGCTGATTATGTCGGTACACGTGAGATCGTTTTTCGGCCAATGAAATCTCCGTTACAGTAACGAGAAAACAACTGGCAACGGCGTTAGAAGCAGCTGACGAAAATCTGATTACAGCTCTCGTACACGTAGTTGCTTACTACCTTTGCCGTTTAATCGTATTACATACAGGTTCTGTTTGTTAGGCCAATATTTAGACGAGTGATAAATCAGCCACGAAGTCTACGTTTCCTAATGTTGTACATTGAGTTTGGTTTGTTCGTCCTTTGTAACGATTATTGCTCCTAAAACGGCATCCTTTTCTCTGGCATGCATGCGCACACTGCACGCGCTGCTGTGCAGAGCGCGTGGTTGTTAAATAAATGAACAAAACAGTAGCCCAAAGTCAAATTCCCAGCCGCTTTGTTGAGCGTGTGCTCATTAAGTACTCATGCGACGACAAAAGATTTTCGGACTCCGAGTACGTTACCGTATTTTGCTAACTGCAACTTGCCAACGTAAACTCGATTAACATTCGAGGCTCCGCGAACACTGCACGTCACGGATATTGTTGAAATAAAATTCCGATTTTAACACTTCGTTTATTGGAAATCTATCGGCAAACTAATTTCTAAAAAAGAAATCGTTGTATGAATCGAAATAATTAGATGGATTATGGATGAGATTATCGTAGCTGTTAAAGAATTTCTTTTAGAAAGTCTATATAAAACTTTATGTATGAGAAAAATGAACAGTTGCAATTTCAAACAGTAGAAGAATAATATGGATAAATCATTTTCAACATATTCAATTGATTTGTGAAAGAAATAATTTTCTGCTTACTTCTTGTATCTTGAAATTGATGCACATTTTCGTAATGCATAAACATCCGCAGTCTAATCGGAACTAAACTTTCATGCAAAATAAAATTTGTCTGCATAATTTGCGAGATGGAAGAACTACATAAAAGCATTTATTCCTTTTCTTAATAGTTCTAATTTATTGAAAATTGTACAATAAAATTTTTAAATTCTTTCAATGATTTTATTATTTTGCGTTTGATCTATACAGTTTTGTTACAAAGGCATCAAAGCCGAAAACTAATTATAACGGTATCGTGCAATTGTTTCACTTGATCTTTAATTTATAATTTTTTGTAAATATTTTGTCTTCCAAATCGATGATTAAATCTTCTTATTCGATATTCCATTATTTTATTATTTATTATGTATTATCCTGTTACCGTAAGCTTTAATCCTGTTATCCAATTTCCGAACGAATTTTACAACATTTTGAATTTTTTAATCCATATCAGTTCTGTTCCCGTTTCATATTTTCAAATAACAAAATTTTTGCGATCACTTGTCAAGCTATTTTCATGCAAATAACATGTCACAGGATAGACTCGAATAACGAATGCAATTTCATTCGAAAAACATAATAAAATACGGATTTATCCGGAAAACAGCCACCTCCGTTTTAGAAATTCAACGACTTTAATAAATTATTACTGGACGCTATAATACGTGATGAAATAATAATTTACAATACGTTTAAAATAAATATCAGCTACGTATGAAACAGATAAAAATTAATTGTATTAAATATGTCTGTTATATCCCAACAATTTAGTGATCGTTACGCAACCGATTAGATCTGTCTGCGAATATACAATTTATAAAAGGTTATCTTGGGTCAGTTATATGTCAAGCAATCGATACACTAAACCTCTCCATTTCCTCCGACGATCTCAGCTACCCTGATTATTAGTCCGAGAATATAGTATGAAATCGATACACGTATGTTACAGAGAATATTAATTATCCGCTGTGCAGTTGATGAGAATTCGTCGTGAACAAAGTCTACATTGATTACAGAAAACAGATATATTTAATTACGCGAGAAATTGTAACCTGTACAGATACATTAAATTCATTTAATAAATAATAATTCGACCGATTCGGGTTTCTTTTTGCCAGAATTCGTTGCAGCTGTCAACTTCAAATGGAACATCTAGTGCCATACTACATATATGTAGATTTTATCTTAAAATACTGTATTAAAAAAAGTGTACGACCATATCAATATATGTTGAAAACAACTTTTGTTCGAAACATTATGCAACATGTAACTTACAAGAAAAATTGAGGTGAAACAATTAAAAGACTAGCCATGTATACGTATGGCTTGGTGCCTTGGATATCAAAAAGCGGCAGCACTGATTTCAAAAAATTAAAAACCAGAGATTTCGATTTTTGCGATAAAATCTTGAATCCTATTACACAAAGATCCAGTACCGTCTGAAATTCATTTTTTCAACAAATTGTCACCGAGCATGAAAAGCGGATACAAAAAGACAATGACTAACATCAGGATATCTGACCTTCTGCGGTGTCGAAGTAACATTACTTACAGGTATCCTTAATACAATTAATACCGGTATAACGTCGCATTTTACCATTTCGGCAGAACTGCCCGTTTTGGATCCACTAGTCGCAGCATCATGCACCAACCTAATAGTTCTCAGAATCCAGGGACCATTCCAGGGGCCAGAAGCACCGTAATGGTCAAATATTGAAGTGAGTGTAACCGCTCGGCGCGAAACAAAAGGCTACTTATCGAACGGCCTTCGCGCAGCCAACCGGGCCCGTTTAAAAAGAAGCTAAAGCGCTTACCTTGATGGTGAACTGCCTGCACAGCGGCTTGTACGCGTTCGTTCCACAAACGAGAAATCGATCAGGCCCTTGTCTACCGAATACGCGCACGTAATTCTGACACTCGTCCTCGCTGCGTCCCTTCAAGTAACAAAGTTCACGATGCGCCCCACTGCTGGACCACTGCAACCTCTGCAACAAACAAGATCAGGCGACCATTACTTTGGAATCTAATTTCTGGAATGCGGCACGCGGTTTCAACGAATTGCAGCGCGAAACGCCGACGCTACGGAAACAAGATTTCCAAAATTATGTATTCGGAGAAAATTTGGGTTGATCCTTAATTAGCAGACAGCACGCGTTTACGTCTGTTCTTTAGAGACGACCCGGATTAATGTAGATTAAGCAAGGATTTTTAAAATTTCAAGTAAACGCTTTCGTGTAAGATTTTTGTTGAAACGCTATGCTATACATTGCACTGTCATGTGAGTATTACTGTTACTTACGATGTTAATAGATTTTGCGATTTGAATTGATTATATTAACCTTTTGTTAATTATATTCATATTTTTCAAATCTCAAATTCGTCCTTTCGCAGATTATGTTAGTAAATTATATTCACCATTTGGAAAATCATATTGATACTTCAGCGAACCATAACAGATGTTTAATAGAAATTGTGATTTTTAAAGGTTTGTCTTATAAAAATTTTGTTTCTACAAGTTCTTATATAAAATTTGATTATAATGATTCTTTTATTATAAACTAGAGTTATGATAGATTTTTTACGGAAGTTTAAATAGAAATTTTAACTTATGCTAGATTTCGGTGGTAAAAATATTCCGAGGATAACGAACGCATTAATATTTCTTTCTCCGAATGCGCACTGTGTTAATGAACGCGTTAAATAAAAACAGATGCACCGCAGTTATGGAGACACGCAATCTCGAATGAAATGAATACTTGAGCACTTACTCCCCGAACGAGAAGTAATGTTATTATGGCATTCTCGCTTAATTAAACAATGATTTAGAACGCGCAAGTTGAACGAATGACGCTGGCTGCATTTTGCCGTCCGCGATGGGAAATATTACGCGAAGATCGAACGAACACAAAAAGAATTGCGCTCGAGATAGTATTTAGCGCGTGCAGAATGATTGTGGTTATTCCTAGATCTACTAGCGAAAATGCAAACATCGGGAAAAGAGTTATTTGTACGAGAATAAAAAACGTGTCCGACTTCCTTGTGGCCGACTTTTTCTACAGAGAAGTTGGTAAGTTAAAAAAAAACTATATAAAAAATATATATGCATATGTACATATATAATAACAATATACATGTATAAAAGTAGTGTTTTTTTTTGTAACTTGCGAAGTTCTATGCATATTTTACGTCATACATGACACGAGATCCGCCGACGAGATATGTAAAATAATTCCAGAATAATCCGCAGAATCTTCGATATTTCGCGCACATGAATAATTTAATTACGAAATTTCAGTGTATGGAAATCGTGCACAGTTTTTGAAATTCTCATTCATTATATCGGATAAAAATTAGCAAAAGATTAAAGGGAAACAGATATTCGCCGAGAGAAATTCCATGAAATTAGAGATTTGATTCTCCGGCGTGTAAATTCACGTAACAATAATGAATCGTTATTAAAACATTTTAATATAATTGGTAGACTGCGGATCATTATGCGAAATAGAAACTTTCCGTTTTAGAAAATTAATAATTTGTAAGTTCTAGATTGTAAAAATTCGTGAACATATATAAATTTCACTCACAGTTAATATGAAAAATTGTGTATTAATTATATAAAAAGGTTTCTCAAAAGAGAAATTTTATAATTTCAATGTGAATCACATTCTCATTAAAATATTGTAATCAAGTTATTAAACCGCGGATATTTATGGAAAATAAAAAGTTCTACTGCAATAAATAAGAGTCGCTTAGACATTTCTTTCCGTTTTCAATAATCTTAGCGAAAATAGTTAATCATTTTACAATTCTTTAAACATTTTCGAAATCGCAGTTACTCGCTTTTTTCTCGAATGTGTGCGATGCAATAATTGTTAATAATATATTCCGTAAATAGGCTGTCATTTCCATACGACTAGCTCCAATATTGTCAATCTCCCAGTCTTTATAAGCGGATCCCAAGTACCATAAATGCCTGTGGAAGCATAATTCCGCGACGGCAAATATAAACTTCGTTTAAACATCATTCCAGCAGTTTGTGCGCAGAACTGTCCGAGCATTTTTTGATCGTGTCGTGCACATGTCTCGGGCTTTCCCGTATAATCGAGCAGCCATCCTGTACGGAATCTGCCATTTCGTTCGCCATCGATGAATATAACTTCGAACATAATTATAAAATACTTTTAGCGAGGTGTTCGCTGAAAAATCAAACGTCGCTCACCCTGACTGGAAATTCCGGATTTCCTTGCACGAACTGGCAATCGCTCGAGGCGAGCGCGGAAAGATCCAGTATGTGAAACAACGAGTCGCAAGGTGCAACAGCGAGAGAGAGAGAGAGAGAGAGAGAGAGAGAGAGAGAGAGAGAGAGAGGAGCTGGGAATCGCGGAGGAAAGGGTGGTGGGGTCTTACAAGAGGAGCTGCAGCTGCATATTCTGGAGCAGAAATCCTTGAACACGCTGTGCAGAGACCCACACCCCCTCTTCACGCGCCCTCTCCCGTGCCGGTAAGTAATCGAGCAGTTCGCGCTATCTTTTTATGGCTTCTCATGGCCGACCCAGAAATTTCCTCTCCTTTGATAATTTCGGATGGCCGCGGTACGGGCTCCGCCGGCTACAGCAGCTAAATCTTATCAGCTGCTACTTCGTTGGGTCTACTTTTCCGCTGAAAGAACGACGATAGATAGATGATCCTGTTACGGTGCATTATCTAAAATCGCATTTACGACCAGTAACCAACATGCCGTCCTCGACGATCCTTCAAGGTACTGGGGAAAAGTGTTTACACACTGCTGTGTCTTCTCTCGAATTGGGATTATTAGTTTTCGCGGTATAACACACGGGCAAACAGGTTTTCCTTTAGTCTGACGGTTGCGAGAAGCTGAGTCCTTGGAAGATGCTCTGGTACAAATTCAGTTGCCTTTAATTAAAAAGTTTAAGAGACCGCCTTTAAATTTATTTTTATAATCAAGGTAAATTATTTGATCTTGTAATTTGTTATAAAATTTCTTTCTTTCTCAAATTTAATAATTTAAAGATTTTTACGACTATTGAAGAAATTAATATACTGCACAATAAAAAAATTAATAATATTCAATATGATTTTAACGATAAAATCATTCTATTATTGTGAATTGATTTTTAAGTAATATGAAAAAATATTATACATAGGCACTTGGGTTTTAACGATATAATTTCGTTGCCCACAAAGAAATTTTTAGTTCCTGAATTTGTTCTCCATTTTGATTTTGATGAAATAACCTATAAAAATCGGAATTTGCATCAATTATCCGAAGTTTACAGTCCTCAAACCATGTATACTAGTTACGCATGTAATTGTTAAATGAATATTGGAAGTTGAATGGAATGGATTTGGAAGTTTCAGGTTCCAAAAATTTCCGACGATGGAAAATTTTGAAATCTGTTTCAAACAAATGTAACGTAGTTCATTAAAATTTCCGAACATGTAGCATTCCTCTCATTATTAATTTTAAAATTTATGTAACACTGGAACAATAACAGGACATTTATTCGAACTTCGTATGATTTATATTATGCTATAATGCTTGAATGAAAAAGTTTATGAAAGAGTTGCTCATTGTAGGATTTTTATAATTTCAATAACTGTGGAGGAAAATATCCAGGACCGGCCATTTCGACTGATTTGTTAATTCCAGTAATGTTCCGGAACGTATCGGACAACTTTTTATGTCATGAAAGATTTGGAAAATGTTTCGACGTTTGCGTTTCAATTAAATACATTGTATAAATTGTGTGATATTCACAGTTACTTCACCGGTCGCGTGAAATCGCTTCTATTCACGTACACCGCGCCGCGCCGCGCCCATATGCGTGTTTGCAATCTGTCACGACTGCCGACTATGTTCCCTTTAAATAAAACAGAAACTCATTGTCAGAACTCTTACGTTGTAAAATGGAAAGTAGCGAACTGCACGTGCTGGTACTCGGTGAACACGCTGTTTAAAATACCGTTTAATTATAAATAGACTGCGGATCTTTATGCAAACATCGGCTCGCGTATTTACACAGAGAATTTACACAGAGTCGCGAATGAATTCGTAATAACGCGTCGATCGATTGAAAGATCTGTTCATGTAAAACCAGCGTTAACACTTCGTTATGTTTTATCGAAGCGTTTATGAGTTTTGTACCTTCGAGTATGCCAGAAACAGGTGAAACATACCTCTAGTTATGAGTTACACCGTTGAGTAACGCGCGGTGTAATTATCGCCGACTCGAACGCCGATCTATCCTTACAACTTCGTTATGTAATCGTAGCAAATGACTAATCTAAAGTAACTAATGAGCGAACTCTTATTTCGTTTTTTATAGAGTGTCAAACTCGTTATAGTTGATAGGACTTAATAGATTAACAATTGGAGACATGATTCAGAGTGACATGAACACTTTTTTTCTCGGGCCGCAGCTTCCACTGCATTCGTTTCGCACAGTTTCTTGCCTACATTGCATACCTCCCTACGTCTCGATATATTGCTCTATTAATCACTGTTCTTTCCCACCAATTTTGCCGTCTATGCCACAACTTCTCAGCGAAGTTTCAATAAATTACTTAAAATTTATTCCGATACCTATCCGTGACCCAGATATCCTGTCTGCCGTGAAATCTAATTTTGCCCCATCAGTTTCACGACGCTGTTGTGTATCGCGAAATACAGGAAGTAAATCAAATTTTCTACTTAACTTTCGAAGCTTTCTCTCTCGTACTCTTTCCCCCTTTCCATCTAACAGAATGGCGGTACGTTAATAAAATAGTATTTAGTAACCTAGGAACTTTCTTTCGCGTCTATAATATTTTTCAGAAGACTGACGTCTCATCGATACTTCTTTTTTATCCGAAATAAAATAAATAGGAATAAAATATTTTCGAGTAATATATACAATTTTAATAATTAATCATTTCTCACTATGCTACGACATATACTGTACCATAAATCTCGATTGAAAAATCCTTTAATTTAGAATTTGTCTTTCTCATCTAGCTCTTGCATTTGGAAATTAATCAATGAGAAATAAACTTCAAGATTTACGCCTTTACTTTTTTAAAATTTATTGAATATTTTATATGTAAGCGAGACGGATAAGAAAATTTGATCAGTTCAATCGAATGAGTAATTTCCTTGATCGATTGAATGTAAATTATGAATTTCCAAATCAACTTCTACTTAGCTTAATTGCTAGAAATGATTTTACTATCAATCGTGGATCAATACAATTTTATTGCTGCTCATTTCTTGCAACTAATGCTCATTTTGCATAAAAGTTTGCAGTAAGTTTGTTGATGTGAGGTACCATGTCCATAAAAGAATAGGAACAATGATATTATACGAAAGAGGAAGTAATGTAATTGTTCGGAGACCGTAAAAATTGGATCGTAAGAGGCATAAGCCATGGACAAAATTTTTCAGTAATAAACGCAAATTCGTACTAACGATTTCCACCAGTATTCTGAATTTATATTTGACTGCGTAAGAGGTGTCTTGTCTAGACAAAACAATAGCCTAGTACCCTTCTCATTGGTCTGCTGACTGGAAGCCTTGCCCCGAGGAGATTTCGACCGAAGAACGTCTTTAGTGGTACGCTGCACGGGGCTCTCGGTTTCAGCAGCCCTTCACCTTTATGACTTCCACTTTTTCATACCTGGACACCCTGGTTCCATAGTCTAGACCAACCCTGCGCCACAAATGCCTCTTCCTTCACGTTGGCTGACTAGCTAGGGGTCTTGTCCTGAAGAGACTTTGACCAAAGGACCCCCCGAGTGCTAAGCCGTCCGCAGACCTGGATTCCTGCGGCCTCCAACCTCAATACCCCTCAATTTTCATTACCGAGCACCTGGGAGTCATAATCTACACCAACTCCGGCGAAGTAGGGCTTTCGCGGGCAAGAGTATTCGTAATCCCACTCACAGATCACTCTATCAAGAGGCTCCGTCCAAGTGTGATTCCACTGGCACGCAACGTCTGGCACTGGGTTGCAATCACCGTTCAAGACAAGTTAGCACGGACCGGTTATTAATTACAGTTACTTTAGGTTCATTAACAAATGGACAGCGAAGTTTGGTGCGAAGTAGCCTGTATCGATTGCGCGAAGTAGAAGTTAATTGGAAACGCGTTTCGTCCGATAATAATTTCAATAAGTAGGTAACAGACGACGTAACTGCTAAAAGATAAAATTTCAAGTTATTGCCTGAGAATTAATATCGTTAATTCAAATGGTTTTTGTTAGATATAGTCATTACGAATGATTACAATTTTTCTTCGTTGTAACGACTATTATCAATAAAAAAAAATTTAACTCGGCTACGGTAATCAATTGATTGACCGCCATTTGTTTCGATTGTTACTAATCGTCATCGATGGCAAATAATTTTTTGGTTACTCGTAACTAATATTAACATAGAACATTTTTTTTCGATAATTGACCATGGTAAAGTCTAAAAAATTTCAACATTCAAAATGAGTGTTCCTAATAAAAAATCAATTAATGGCATTAATTCTTATGCAATAACTTTTCAAATTTCTATTATAACAGGTCTGGTTGGAAATAGGCCTGGCTATGTCTGAAATATTATTTCAAATAAAGCAAATAAATTATAGCAAATTGATGTAAATGCTCTTTGAAGTAAAATCTTTTCGTGGCATATTATTTTGAGGATTATTTCTTTTGACATATTTGAAATAAAAAATTAAAGAAATAATTCATTATTTGAAATTGCTGTTACTTTAAATAACATTTTCTAACAACAGCATTGAAAATAACGGTTTGAAATTGTTTCAAACAGTTATGTCTTATTTTAATTTCAAATAAAAATTGTCCAGATTAGTAAATAAAATAACACTTTCTGTATCGATAATTTTTGCGATAACAATAACAAAAAATGATGCAATAAAAAATATATTTTTCTTTTTAAGAAAATATTAATGACCTTCACATGCTCTCTACACGTTCTCCTACAAGAAAACTAGTACTATCAAAATGGGCCCTTCTACGCATAACAATGATGATGTAAATCTAGATAGCAATATGTAATGACCCATACTGTATATAAGTAAAATTATAGTTATGAAAAGCAACACTTGCGCAGCACAAAATATTGCCATTTCTGCATAACAAGTATGTATATCGCCAAAAACAGGTGTTTTAACGAAGAGGATCAATGACTTGAAAAATTCCCAACCCTCGTCGTTTCCTAGTTAATTTATAATCATTTTTACAGAACCAATAAACCATAATCTGCAATATAAAAAAATCATCAACGACAAACTTCGTCCGATCGAAGACATCGTGAAATATTAAGATACGACATACCTCGAATCCAACAAACGATTTCGCGCGAATCTCGAAACTAGAATCTCTCCGCGAACCAGTAAACCAACTACAATTGCCTAATCTACAATTCCGCAATCAAATAACACGGCCAAATTTTAATTAGCCGTTCAAACAGGATTGGACGTTTGTGATGTAATTTCCCGTTTGGTTTGCCGCGGAAAATGGATCCGCCGACATGAACGGAAAGAGAGGAACGAGTGGAAAGGAGAAGATAGGTAAAGCATCAAGAAGCTGTCGATGCGGTGACAGAAGAGCGCGAACCTGTCCGTTCCTTCGAGATTCAAGAAGACCAATTATTCCGCGGCAGACAATGCCGTTCGCTGAGGGCGGATTGAAAACTGCCCAATCTGCAAATGGAATTGTCCAATTAAATTTGATTTACACGTTATCCGTAATCGATGCCTAATTAATTTCCGACTCCGCCGGCGTGATTTCTTGCCGCGCTTTCTCGCGGCCACCGGCGAACCAATTAAGCCGCCGAACGCAGATTTCGGTCGAGTGTGATTTAGGAACAGCCTTGGCGTTTCGTCTTTCTCTCTCATCTTGCGCGGCCGCGTGTGTGTCCATGCGACTGTGTGTATAACCCGACGATTCTCCAGCGGCGTCTGGGTTTTTGTACTAATTAGAATACGTCTGGAGATCCTCATCCCCTGTCCCAGGTTCCAGGTTCCAGGCTTCGCAGGTTTCAGATCACGTCGACGTTTTCCGGCGCGTCACACCGTGCATCGAACCGGGGACAAAAATTGCAAAAAAACTACTACAATACATTGGAACGTCGAAATAATCATATTTATGTACAGAAAGTTCATAAAATTCAGCAGAAGACTAATTCCAAGCGCGTTCTGCAAACGAGTATTGAGAAGATCGAATAGTCTACGCTATTGTCTACGCTGTATTATAAACAAAATACGTTTCTAATAAATAATGTTTGTAGAAAATGATCGCCAAGGATTATCTAATCACAGGGATACTTTACAAATGTTATAATATTTATATGCAACAGAATAACTGATTTAAAATTAACATATTCGCACATGTGGCCACGATTTTGTATTTCACCTAGAGAATATTAAATTAATTTTGTAAATATAATTATTTAAAATTGTAACACATGGCATGATATTTAGAGAATTTGTAGCCTCCCTTTGACGACATTTCTATCATATTTTATAGGAGGATACGATGTATTTAATACGCTAAATGTGTGTCGAAGAGACAATTGTGTCAAGAGTTTTAAAGAGAATTACTGTGTTTGAAGAGCACATCTAAAAATTCATTTATGGAGAATCCGTTACACGACCATATTCATATAATAATCAGAGCTGGGGAGAAATAGATTTTTAAAATAGTAAATCAATATTTGTATCTTCTTATAAAACATTTTTTGAAATGGTAATTACATATGAATATGACGTAATTAAATATATTTGAAATTTCAAATTTATTTGCCAAATTCTGTATTACGTAAGTAGATACAAACTGTTCCAAAAATCTATTTTTCCCCAGCATTGATAATAATGTCATACGGAGATTGCTTTGAACATAAGTAAGAAAATCCACTTTGCTCCATGCCCTTATCATAAACAGAACGGAATTTATCGAGATTTGACCGAAAAAACGAGCATTTCGGTGCACCGTGCGTCGCGGCGACCGACCGGCTACGAGTTACAACCAGACCGAGAACTTTCGACCGCAAAATCGCGCTGCATATTCATCGGGTAATACGATTTCACACTTTCGAGGCTCCGGCCGGTTTTACGGGCTAACCCGTGGATAAATTCGGCGGAGGACATCGCTCTGATCCCGTTCACGACGCGTCGCGTTTCGTCGTCGTCCCGTCCGGCTGCGAAAACTTTTTTCCCCGTAGCTTCTGCTTGGGCCGCGCGCCTGCATACATTCCCCGCGATTTTGACTTTACTTTGACGCGGACGTCGGATCGCGCGAATACGTTTCCCGTATTTGAAAGGGTAACGATCCCCATGGCGAGGAACCTGCCCGATCGAAAAAGTTAGCGGTTCTGTTTGAACTTCCGCCCGCGAAAAGGACAACCCGGCCGCCACTCGAGAGGCTTCCATCGCGCTCCGGCAGAGCGAGCTTTGGCTAACGACCCACCGACAAGAAGAGATATTTCTTTCTTTCGTTCCCTTTTTCAACTTTGCCGCGTGAAACTCGAAGTTGAAAGTTCTTGTTCCGAGTCCTGGAGCGGCTTTAGTTTAATCCTTTTTCGGGGTCTCTGGTGTGGGTAATAAGTCAGTTTTCACGGTGGCTTCCTTGGCTGACGGATCAGCCCGCTATTTATAATGAATAAAAATGAGATTCAATTATTCTGTTCATCTCTCCTAGCAGGCCATAGTCTTTTATATGCAGAGTCACCGTGAAACGAAGCCAAGATTTATCGGCGAGACCCGAAACCGACGGAATTAAACAAATAATTAATCTAAACTTATCTGAAGCTTCTGAAGGGTATTTCGTGATATTTCTCGCGTCGATGCTTCCGGTAACAGCGTCGTATGTTTTTCACGAGTAAAAGTCGGATTTGTTTCGTCCGTGCTCGGACTATGTGCAATTGAAAATTTTCCTAATGATTGAAAGTTAAATAACTTGTATTTCTTCTTTGAACAATTTGAACAAATTAAGGAGAATGCAATAATTTTGATTATTATTGTACATCTGTACATCTTCACATTGGCTACTTGATATTTTACTAAAACTTGATACATTATATGTAATTATTAATTATCGTATATATAACAACGAAACAAACTTATTAGGACCCATTTTTTTGGTGGAAATTAATTGTTTAATTCTAAATTGGTTATGAACTATCTTTTTAGCATATTAAATAAACGTATAAGCATGTACCATCGGTGATACATGTAGTACAGAACGTGTTAACTGTGGATTGCGAATATTTATGCAGCTTGAAAAATTTATTAACGATTTGTAAGAAATAGAAATCTGTTCTGTTAAAAATTTCAATAAAATAAATAAAATGAACATTCATAAATTCCTGTACCGTCTTCAGTGTTCTATGCATATTTCACCCAGTCTATTTATCTGTGATCATAGCTCCGCTTATATTACATAGGTAGCATTCAATAAAACAATTCTATAATAACTTCAATTGAAACATTTAACTTTTCAAAATTATTACAGAAGATTGTAAATTTCTGTGTCTCTTGTTTCTTGCAATTTATGCTATTTTTATTCTACTTACGGGGGTATTCTAGTATGAATCTTTGAAACAATTGATCTCTTTTGAAAAAAAAATGTAAGTAGATGCGTTTGTAAAAATGCGTTTGTCGGAGTTGAGTAATGCGCAGTTATTTAACTTTGAAGCAGTTTCAGCGATTGAAAGACGTTACAGCTAAGCAGGGATAA
>CM052153.1:10898276-10918668 GCA_028455555.1 Augochlorella aurata | reverse complement strand
TTTTCAACATCTTTTGTGGTACAGTTTTAACGTCCTTTGTAATACACTGGTTAGGTTCAAATCTCAAACAGAATTTAAACTTCATTTATTACGATTTGAATATCTGGCTCAAGATATCGTTCCGGTTCACACTGTTTTCAGAATCAGTTACTGTTCAAACACTCGAATAGAAAAGTACAAGATTTCGACACTCGAAAATTCGAATAATCTAATAGTTTCATTTTCCGCACGATACTATACTAATAACTAGACTGTGAATCTTTATGCAACATAAAAATTGCCTACGCTAAATGTAAGAAATATAAGTTAAAATGTCTCTCCTCTTCTAAGAACTACAATAAGTCGAGAATAATTCAACAGTATCCTTAAATTCTTCTAATGTCTTTACGGTTTTGTATTTGACCTATTCATTTCTGACATAAATGTCTAAAATCCGCTGTCCGTAATAACATAGCCGAAATGGGAACAATTTCGACAAAACGAATTATAGCCCAGCTTTTTCGAATTCATATTTCCAAGTAAGAGCAACGACGAATCGGTAGCAACCGCGTTAAACAAATTTCAAAACTCGCGTTTCTCGAAATTGAAGTTAGCAAACTCCAATCTCTATTTTCGACTGACTTCTAATAAATCCAATCGCGGAGCGATTCCAGAACACGCTGCAGGAACTAAAAAAAGCGTGCACCTAAAGATAAAGTTTCTATCAGCAGGATGCAACATAATGAGTCAAATTAGTTTCTGATGCGGAGATAATAAATCGCATCACCGGAAAATTGAATCTAACTCAATTTCCCTATTCATCCGACTATCTAACATTCCGTCGTCCGACAGTTGACGTCTGGTTTCCTTGACTTCCGAGTGAGATCATAGAATTGAAAATAGATTCGTCGCGAAAAGGAAACAACAGAACAGCTGCCCGAATTCAATAGTATCCGGAATTGGAGTTAGCGGTATGAGAGTGATTGTTTTGGAGCGTACGAACGTTCTGTTCGAAAAGTATTCTTTTTTGCGGCGTATCAGGTGAAATCGTTGATCTTTCTCAATAGTATCCATATGCTCGCTTCAATATGCTTCCGTTGTTGTATCATAACCTTCCTTCAGCGAACCTCCCACTTGCCGAAGTGCTATTGAAATTTACCGGTCACCGATCTTCATGAAGCCTTTTCGCGTTAATTTAGATACAAAGTAAGCAGACACGTGTCCGAGCTTTCTCGTCAATACTCATGTTTTACGAAGATATTTAACATACAATAGTTGGATTTCGCTGTGAACAATATTACGGCGCGTAACTGTCGCCAGGATTTTGCATTTTCTGACAGTCTGACAAGAAAATGTTTCCAATGAAAGTTAATCAGTGCTTAGTCGACTATATATTGAAGTATGAAAAATTACAAAAACTATTTCTCTTCGCTAAGAGAGCAGTCATGTTAACTTGTTCGAGATACACCCTGTACTTTTGATTTGTAGGGTCATTGCTCGCGAGAGAACGAAGTCAGCGCCGTACTACGGGAGAAAATAAAATAAAATTGTTGAAGTCGCGGACATGCGCGCATCAGTGGCATTCGCAAGGGTTAAATTTTGTGTCAATAGGACGCACAGGTGCAAAGATATGTTGAAAAGAAGGATACTTTCCGGACAGATCTCGTATATCCGCGAGCCGGAGGCCGAGGGGTTGTTTAAGGTAAATAGACGAGCGAGTTGGCATACATAGCGAAGGAAACAACGTTCCAGGTGTTTTCGTCGTTTCGAGTGTACTTTGTAGTGACGGTCCGAGTGCTCCTCCACTCCAGGCTCGTTACTTCGCGATGCAACTGTTGGCCGCACGCGAGAACGGGACCGAGGAGGACCGACACACCTTCGACTCCGCGACACCACCGGAAGACGGAGGCGTCGCGACGCGTCCCGCCGGTGTGTTCGTCAAGTGGACGCCGGTGTTCGTGCCCCGGTGCGGTCGACGCCTCTCTAACGTTTAAACTAAGGAAAACCGACACAGAAACGGCGCGACGCGGCGCGGCGGACCGTCTGGAAATGAGCAGAAACACGGGCCGCGAGAAAATTCCCGGAAATCAAGGTAGAAAAGAACGGAACACATTACCAAGTTTCTAAACAGTTAAATAATTAAGAGGCTCCGCGCTGCTCCGCGAGTCTTCTTCAAGTATTACTTTGCATATCGTTTCATTTCCTTCTCGGATTAAATGAAACCGATACTCCCCGCTTTTAGGACTGAAAAATCATAAATGTAGTCTCGCGGAGATGTTCGTTTAGTTGTAGGTTTTTTTTGTTGAAATGGGCAGAGAAAAGTTTTGCGAATATGAGAAAAAACATCGCAAAAGGATTGCAAAAAATTTAAGTAAATGCATCAACTGAACTGTAGCATATGGAATTTACGTATTTGTTAGAAGAAACATTGTGAAAACAAGGTCTAGAGACTCAACAGAATTATGCAACAGAGTTGCACATCTGCGTATTGGATTATTTAGGAATGTAATTTCATGTATCGAAAATTTGTTTATATTCTTGGAAAAAAATATCCAATAGATTAGCAATTTTTTGAAAGGCTCTACCATGACTTTACTCGAAGAGACATAATGTTCCGGTTCTGAAAATCGAACTCGCAAACGCGTCACAGGCGCAAAGGAGTTAACGGCAAAGGAACCCGTGCTGGCGAACCTGTAGGAGGTCGAGCGAAAACTGACGGTTCTAACACTTCCTGATAGTCGTCGCTGGTCGGCGCCAGATGCAGCTTAGCTACTTGTTAGCACCCAACTTGTCCAATGACGCTTGCACAACGAACCGAGCGTAGAGCTTTGCAAATCCGAGTTCGGTTCGACACCTATAACGAGCGATCTCTTCGTCTCGCAGTTGGATATCTACCCGATTTCACTGGTCAAAATTATTTTTCTCACTTAACATGTCCAAAATATACCTGCTAACTTATTTACAATATTTTAACTTAGGGAAAGCAATTACAAACAAATAGAACTAATTATAGACGAATAAGAATTATTGATAAAATATTCAAAAAATCGTTTTTATTATTTGATCCAAAACGAGTTATTTGTTTATGGTGTTTTAACGTAGTGAGAATAATGATCAATAAACTTGTAAAAGAAGCTGAAAACGATCTAAAACAACTTAGAGATCGTGAAAAGCTATGTGAAACTATTATAAAGTATTAAAAAGTATTAAAAAGTATTAAAAATCATTAAAAGCTATTGCCAAGTATTGAAAGTTATTGGAAATAGTAAATAGAACTGAAAATAATTAAAAACTACTTTTAAACAGGCAAACAATAAAAAGTGAAGATGGTTGAAAACTACGATGTATAAATAAAAATAATAATACTGATACATTGTTGTTCATATATTCCAATAGTTCAGGCAATCGAAATTGTTCATCTTATGCAAGACTTAAAAATTTACAATTTGACGATCTTTTTGGTCCTAATATTCTGCTGCGCGCTGGTTCCGAACTAGAAAATGGCGGGCGAATTCAACCTGACAGGCGATACCGATTTGAGATGTATTCCCTAGTTGCTGCACGTCGCCACGCGATCGATTTGATCAAAACTAATTGACCGGGATTGTATGAAATCCAGTTGATGGATTCGGATGATCGATATCAGTTAAGGGATGCCTACGGAGAAAAATTCCTTGGGGACAGAGGAATCTCGAGCATTCCTCTTGCAACCCTTGTGCGCTATTTGGGTAAATGATCGTGGAATGAATTCTAATATTTCTGCGACTCGTAGAAAATTTCCAAATTGTTTTTCAATTTTCTACATATTTCAGTAAAACTTAATTTTTCTAAAGAGAATTTAAATCCAAACGAAACTTCTCGTTTCTTTGAGCTAGTACTATTTCTATTTTCATGCGAAACGGATTGGTGTCCATAGTACATTTTCAAAAAAGTGAATATTAATACATGATTAATAAATAGACTGCGGATTTGATGCATTTATATCAAAAATGAATAGGTGAAATGCAAAATTGTAACGAGATCAGAAGAATTTAAGGATGTTGTTACAGTATGCTTAACTTATTGCAATTATTAAAAGAGTAAATATATTTATGTTTCTCGTGATTAATTTTTCAATTTTTATTTTGCATGAAGATCCGAAGTTTGATAACAAATTAAATAAAAATGTTTATTTCAGAATTAAATTCACGGAGACAATTATATTATAAAATACTGCGGTTTGAATAGTGTAAAACAAAAGTAAGTAAATCGAAGCGCATATGTGATATTCATGAATGACGTTTCTGCTTCAGCAGACAGTTGCATTTACGTATTCATCGCTGGAGTTAATGGCTTCGATACTAAGACCAGAGCAATTCGAGTACGTTATAATTGTGGGGATTTTGGTCAGTAATCCGTGAGATGACAGAACCATTTCAACTCTATATACTTGAGCGCCACTGTGCCAAATTTATAGCGAAAACTTTAACGCTATAACATTCAACGCTGAATGTTAAAATAATGGTCTGAATGCCGGCTTACTAACCCAGCTACTTTACCCGCAGAAAATCCTATTACAGTTTACGCTTTCACTCATAAGCTACCAGGCACGTGATAAATATAAAATAAGGATTTAACTTCTAATCATTTGGCGAACACCACGAAATAGGTAAACACGAATCACATAACGCGCGGTAGATGAATATGCGATGCACATGTCACGCTCGGAAAATAAGATCTTTAACACCCTATGAGCCGAATTATTTTCTTAAATATCTATCAGCAGACAATTTGCGAAGCATTTACTTTGATATTTCATTATTCACTATTGTTATTGGTTATCTCAGAGATCTTATATAATTAAGATATATACGTCATCTTGTGAAAAAACTAAAATTATTTGGCAAAATGTCGACATATTAGCGTATTACGTAAAAGTTACATGGGCCCATAGAGGATTAAACAGGTCCTCTTACTGTGACATTTGCATAAGACTTTAATGAAAGTAATAATGGTTATTATTTTTAGGAAATGTGATTACTCGCGACTAATAATTGTTCATCATAATGCCAAAATTGGATTCATTTAAACTTCATACATTTTCATTCATACTTAATCATTTCTTCATACAAAGAATATATTAAAATTTTATCTAAAAAGTTCTCATAGTGAACATTTATATAATTTCAGCAACGAATGAAAAATTAAAAATAGTTATTTTGGCTGATTCGGTAGTTCTAGTGTTAAACAATATTGTAATATATGAGCACAAGCATTCGATAAAAGATAATAATGAATGCATAATGATGAATTGCATAGTATACTTATCATAGGTACAAAATGACATTTCTTCATGACGGGTATACTCGTCAAGGATTAATACTTCCGTATTTTCAATTAACCCTTTGCACTCGAAGTTATTTTAATTCGAAATCCAAAATATGTTTTATGATTTCTATTTGATACAATTTATTGCGATTTATGCATATGAAATTGAGTCTATTTGCAAGTACAATATTTACAAAATTAACAATCTTTTAATAAAGATTAATATAAACGATATTATTACAAATATCTTGAAAAATAGTATACCAATTTTTGGAGGCGTCTCAGAGTAGCCATTCGAGTGCAAAGGGTTAAATTATATATTTCATAAAAGTGTTGTATTTAACCAAATTACGTAGAAAATCAAATATATACAGTATAATTACAGTAACTTGCAACTCTTCAAAGAGGTTGCAACAGGTAACTGGTTAAGTCATTATCTACAGACAGGTGCAAAACGATCCTTCGACAGCACGCGCATTGCATAAAAATATTCATTCGTCACAATATCTTGAAATCCATTAAAATCCATGAATCAAAATCGTAGGGATTCAAGGAAAGTTTTCGACGGTAGCAGGAAATTATCGGCAGAAGAATCGGGTACACCAGGTTGTATTTGCATGCGCGACGAAACGTATTTTTCACCATGTGCAAACATTCCCATTTCAGCCGGCGCGGCGGGTGAACATAACCCATTCTCCCCAGCTCAAATATACACCAAGGATGCGTTGATCTTGGAAAAATTCACGAGTATAAAGCCCCGATAAACTTTTCCTACCGATAAGCTTAGATATTCTCCGCGTCGCTCGTAAAGTCGCGACACAGAGGAAAAGACTTTATGCCGTGCCGAGAAAGACATTGTTTCGGAAATTTCCAATATCGAGGAGCGCCGAGCACACGCGTGCCCGCGTCTCCTTCTAACCAAACTGCTGTCAATTATTCTTCTGCTAAATCAGTAGAGAGATATAACTGAACAAAATATCGGTAACAATTATGGAAGCTATATTGACTCCTATACATTAGACAGTTATTGTTATACATGAACAAACGGGGTAAAATGTCCATATGCCCGTGCGTTATCATTAGACTAAGGATCTTTTTGCATTTATGGCACATGCAAGTTCGTAAAGCGCGGGAAAACGCCTCTCATTCGTCACTGTTTTCCGTTAATAACTCGTAAACAAAGCCACGGATTAAATTTACGCTAAGGAAAAGGTTCCTTAAAATGATCTCAGGAATCCATCATTTCACGATTGTGAGTGACTTATGGGACACCCTGTATGTACGCTTTAGTATATATAGCAAGCTAAAATTGTTCACAATAGACTAATCGAAGTGTACTTTTGTGCTAGATTTTGTTAATATCTATTGTCAAAACACGCAATTGCTTTTTGAAGTAAGGAAATTTGATTAGACTTCCACTCCTCTAAATTTTCCACTTATATAAGGTGTAGTCGATGTAAAATATTCTTGATGACTTTAAACACTTCACAAATATTATAAATGAATGTATTCACAATTTTAAATCGAATTCAGCAACATTGAGATATAAATAAAACGCGTATTCAAATTTATGTATTGATTATCAGAGCTCCGTTTGAAAAATTAAAATATTAAATTGACGAGACAAATGAAGCTGCATTGTCAACATTCGTGTACATTTCAACATGTTCAGATATTTAACAATGATATACATGCTATTGTTTCTCTATAAATACTGGTCGTGCGTTTGGAACAGTGTTATGGAATAAAAACATGACAACTACATATATTGATTTATCTCTAGACACGACAGATGTATAATGTTTCATTTAGGCCGTCGCACTGTTGCCATTTTTCGTTATTATGACCGTACTTCTGTAGTGAGGCTCAAAATGGTTATTTATAGGAAAATAATGAGAAAGTATATTTACGAATAACACAACGGTGGCACGTCTCGAAGAATTAAATGTCAGCAATAGTAGTTGAAATACTATACTCGAATGTAAATATACATGTACGGCTCGAAAAACAATCAGTCTAAGTTCATTAACTATAGAATTGAGATAAATTAGGAATTTGCGAATCAGTTGTAAAAAACTAACAATGTCACTAATAATACAAAGCACAATATTTATTATAATTAAATGGAACAAAAGCAGTTAATATTAATACATAGTTATTTTCTTTTCCTTTTCTATTTTATTCTTTTTACGTCAATATCATTAATTAAAAAATATATTACCAAAAATGTATTTCCTAGTTAATTGTTAAAAAACAGCGTTTTAATAGAAAATTATGATTTAAGGAAGATACTGGCCTCGTATCAGGCACCTTTCCCTATCATTTGGACGTATCATCTGTTGTAAAATCTTGATTCGAAAATCTCCGGTTCGTTGCGTTCTAACATTATCTTCAGAGCGGAAACAATTTCGTTATCCTCATTCTTTGGTACACATATAGGAAACGATTGCTGACTGAAGGAGTCCCGACATCTATCGCGATTGAAGCTGCAAAGGAATACGTCCGTGCATGCTTTCTTTGATCCTCGTGAAAGGAAACGCCGGCAGAAGAATTGCCTAGGATCGCGGAAATATTGTTCAAGGTTGCTTGCTCGCTGCTTCCGATGCTACCATCTCGGATGATCGCGTTTTAATGATGTTGTTTGTATCATAACTATATTACCGCGGAACGAAGTTTTCTAATTTTCCCCCTCGGCGAACAAGATTGTGACTTACAACATTAACGCTCTTGTGTTTGTTACGCAACTTTTGACCCGCCGCGGCGCCGAACCGCACCTCGGCGCCTTCAACCGGTAAAAAGCAAGATCGGCACGCGCGTTTTCCGCCCGGTAACAAGTGGAATTTAATTACTCGTTATTCTTTCATGCTAATAAGTGCCTACTAACCGCTGGACTATCATGATGAAAAAAGTTGCCTCTGGAAAACCGAGAGAAGTGAGACGAAAAGATACCGTTACAAGGAACATTGTTTACGCTATTGTTAAGAGCAGTAACAAGAAAAATACTTTCTCACATTTTACTGGTAGCTTTGAAATTTTATACTTATAGAAATGCACTTTTTCCAGCAAACTACTGAATCGACTTTTCGAACAACCGAACAAATGGCATAATCATAAAATGAATAAGGCCATTATCTAAGATGATTATGCGAAGAATTCTTTTTAATCGAACATCTTATTCGAATAACAATCATAAAATGCTCGTCGTAAATTATTCTACTTATTTATTCGAATAGGGATTGTAAAATTATTCGAATACTTGTTGACTGTTTTTGCTTTTACGTAATTTTATAAGAATATCAATCACATATAAAATTATCAAATTTGCGTAGTAAAATTATTTAGTTTACCCCGAAGTAAAAAACAGCCCGATTTGCAAAAAAGCGAATTGTAAAAAGGAAAATAGAAGAGCTAAATCGATAAACTATGAAAAAGGACTTTGTATTCTATAATGTTTATTTAAATTGATTATTTTCTGTATGAATTCCGGTACAAATAAATTTCTCATTCGAAGAAAGTCTGATTCGAGCGAGTTCTAATTTCAATAAACCCTCATTCGGACCAGTTTTTATCTAGATTTTTCATTCGATTGGACACTTATCCGATTGTGTGGAATAAAATTTTATTCGCTAGTCTTTATCTCTTCTCCATTATCCGAATCAAATTTTACCCAACTCGTCCGCAAACTATGAAAAGTTTCCAAGCTATGAAATAGCGTTAGCACCGGAGCAGAATGCCCAGTAAAAGAATTCGTTAAACGAGCAAGATCATCGTCCGCGTAGCACTAAACGAAACCGAACCCCGCCCGTCGATATTAGCCACAAGTTCCAGCGAAAGTTCCTCCGAAGACGACACGGGAGCCCCTCGATTTCGCTCCCCACCGTAATGCTACACCGTAGGAACACTCGAGCATAATGGCCGCAACTTTAACCCTCCGTGGAGCTCGCTCCGGAATTCCCAGACATAACGCGCGCGACAAACACGAAATCCACATTAATGTCCTCCAACGCGGTCCGCGACGAAGAACAAAGGGATCGGCTGAAAAGAGCGACAAACGCGCATCTCCCCGCCGTAAAAAGAAACAGAGACAAAGCGTGTAGGGCTAGGCCCGGGGAAGGAAAGAGTGAGAAAAAGGGAGCCTCCTCGGCAGAGGAACGACGAGCGGTGGCCGTGTGTGGGGCGGCTAAAAAGTCTCACGCACTCGGAACCTCAAAGTCCCCTGAAAAACGAGACGCCTAAACGCACTACTTCCAACAACGTTTGCCGGGGACAGCCGGAATCTTCTCTGCCATAAAAGTCTCTTCGCGGCGAGTTTAAAGAAGGGGTTGCTCGCCACGCCTCGCGAATATGTACAGGGTGTGAAAAAAAAGGATTTCGCCGCGGCTATCATAGATGTATTCTTTAATTCGGTGGTGGTTTGACAAATGGACGCTAAAGTGTACGTAATCATTCTTCTCAAGGGCGACATCTTCTACGATTGCATCGTATTCTACTCATCGAGAGGAATAAATTCGCAAAAGCGACCGTTTCGTTGTAATTGATTGAGAACTTAGTTTCAGTTGTTCCATGGTTCAAAGAGTTCAACAAAATTGTAATAATTGTACTTTGTAAAATTGAAAACATTGTACTTGTGTCCATCGCCGTTAGATGCCAGTAATTGTTCAGTACTGTTAGGTTATTATTCATTTGGTTGTTGTTATTTAAGTACATGTTATAATTTAAGTACAGTTTTATTTAGCTCTTTGAACTGTGGAACATTCGAAATTAAGTTGCCAATCGTAAACGATACGCAACAGAGGGTTAAATTACAACGAAACGGTTGCTTCGAGATACGCATTGTGATACGATGATCACGACGAGATACGATGCAGTCGTAAAATGATTTAACCTTGAAAGGAATCGCCAAGGTCACTTTTGCGTGAGTTCTTTCGGCAGATCTCCACCGATCGTAAGGTGTAGAATATATCTGTGATAGCCGTGACAAAAACCTTTTTTACGCCCTGTACGTATTACCACCGCTCCGCCCTTCGGTAGACACAGAGGCGCCTTTACCGAGGCACAATTTTGTTCGTAGGAGGAAAAGGCTGCTGACTAATGGCGCGCGCTAATTGTGCCGCCTGCAGTACACGTACACTAGGTACCCCTTAGATATAACCAGAAAACGATGGGACGGGTGGACAGGGGGCGAAGGGGCTAGGGCAGAAGCTAGTGGATGGAAGATGGAAGGGTTTGGAGACCGGCTGGTTCGAGAGGGACAAGGGAAAAGGTGGTAACGGGGCTCGATTACGTGTACGTACGCTACACACGGACACGCTCGCCACCGGCACTAGAGAGGAACGAACGCGGGGGAGGAGGGATGCAGAGAGGGGACGCTTGGAACTTGCGATAAATAGATTAAATTTGTCCCTCGACTCCCCCTTTTGACGGTGCGTTAAGCGGAAATAGATGGATGGCACGCGACCGGTATTATGTCGATATACTGCACCGTCGGCACGCTAATAATCGACCGGCGCGATGCATTTCGCAGCGAGCACACTATCGCGAGCACAAGGCAAACAGCCGTGTATCCTCTTCGATCGTCGGCCAACGGTCACGGATACCAAAGACGGACCAACGATCAAACGAGAATCTTGAACGACGCGTTGAGCTCGCGAGATCCCGCGGAACGGATCCACGAAAACACGAACTGAGATCAAATTTTCAACCTTCTTGGAAGTCGTAAGAAATTCGTGAACAATGTTGGACTTTACTCGTTGGTGTTGTATGCTTATTTCGGTCCGTAAAATATTTTATATATGAAAAACGTCGAGATTGGAAACAAGTGATGATTTACTTAGAAGATTCATTTTAAGTTCCGATCCGAAATTAAGTTCATTCATACACATAGGAAAAGACAAAGACATTAATAACATTTCATAGACATATAATTCATATCTTTAAAAATTAAATATATTACGCCTAATTATAAACTGTGAAACGGTCAATCTTATTTGCAAAAACGTGAATTTAATTTGCAAAACTACGAATAAAATCTACGAAAAAATGACTTGATTTGAAAAGAGGCGAATGTCATTTAAGAAGCATGAGTTTGGAGTCCAATATAACACCGAGAGCGAAGCAAATATTGTTAGTAGACGTTCGTGACAACTTCGAAAGATATAGTCGTTTGAAGGGGCAGACAAGAACTTTCGCAAGTAATTATACATGCACCCCATCATGCTTACGGAGAATGATGTGTATCTCAACGGTTTTTGGATAATTACTAAATCTTCGAAAATTGTTTTAGACACGATACTTTGAACAATGCAGAATTTGTCTGCTTTATAACTTATTTATACTTATTTCTTGCCATTTCAAGTAATAGGAAAATTTTTAAAAGGTATTATAATTATTGTCTAGAAGGCTGGTCCCTCTATCAAGTAAAAAATATTCAAGTTAGCCCAGTTTCGATAAAGATATACCGTTTTTCAAGTGGTCTTAACACGTTGACTGCCAGGCGCATTTTCCATGGTTTGCCCAAGGCGTCAACGTGAATTTTTCATTATGCGGTGCATAGTATGTCGAAATATTATTTACAGCAAATAAAGTAAGTTATAAAATCATATTTACTCTAATTATGTACTTTTATTATTTGCTGCGTCGCCGGTAATCGGTGGCCACCACGGCGCTGTAGACAATTTTTGCAATTGTCCTTTATCCATATTTGCTTTAATTATGTACTTTTATTATTTGCTGCGTCGCCGGTCACCGGTGGCCCCCACGGCATTGTAGCCAAGTCGAGCGCCGGTCACCGGTGACCCCCATGCCACTCAACGTGTTAAATACATGTCCGCTAACGTATACCATAATAATTTTTGCAAACACAACCGGACTACATTTAAGTATGTTTTGAACTCAACTAAACTGAGTTGTACAACCAATAAAGTTAGTTTATTCGAACGAAAGTGTACTTACGATGTATAAATTCACAAGTGAGTAGAACGTTTACAAGTGACTCAAGCTGGGAATGTTTTTGTCCCCGAACTTGGTTGGAACTGATGGTTGATTGATTTACCACTGAAGGGTAAGTTTCTGGATACGGAAAAGTTAAATGTTCCGGAAACCACTACGACGGTAACCCAATGGTAGCCGAATGTGACGGTTTGTAAGCTTGACCAGCTATAACTTCGTCGACAGCGTGTCGGCTATTTAGTCTATTTCACGAAGCATGATTTGAAACGAGTGGCTTAGAAACCTCAGTTTCCAGAAGCGTTTTACCATTGTTACAAAAGTGTACGCCGTTCTATGCTCGTCGCAACGTTAGGCGATTCGAGAGTTTAAATTCGATCGATTTTACGATATCGACGTGACTTCTTTGCTACTTTGCAGATTAATATTTCAATCGTGTTTCACAGTTCGTGATTATTTCGTTCCCTTTCTTATTTCTACTTTTTATTGCGAATGCTTCGAGCTTTAATTTAGAAACTGAGAATTCGCAGTTTATCGTCAGCTTCAACAGCAATTATAATAAATCCTTTCAGAGTCGTGACACGACTGCGAGCCGACCCTGCCATTTTAAAGGTTTTCTATTGTGCTTTCGAAACGTGTGCATCGATTCGGTATTCCGTACTTTCGCTCTGAAAATAACGAACAGTGAAATGGTCTAAGTTTTGCTCGCAATTTGCAAATTTTTGTACGTCACCGTTCAGATCCTAATAATTTAGTAGGGAAATATTATAAAGCTCGTGTTCACAAATGAAAGATTTTGAAATAACGCCTTGGTTGCTATATTAAAAAAAAGAGCTTTGTGGTTAGATATTTTTACCAGAGTTCGGCAAAATTTTATTCGGCACTCTCAAATAAATATGAAATTGGATAAAAAGATAAATAATGGCTCGAATAAATAGATGGAATCATTTATGACGAATAATGAAGAATCATTATTAAAACAAACTATTCGATTAAAAACTATTCTTTCGGATAATTATCTTAAGTAAATATTTATCCGAAACAATTCGAATAATGCCCAACTCTGATTTCTATCAATGTATAGTTAAAGTTATTCTTAATTCATGCAATCTTGTATCCTATATATTAAATACGTCTAAATCGGCGCTCGCTGTGTTATATTATGTAAGTTTCTGCGAATCAGTTTGATGTGGAATGATGTATATATATTACGCTACACATACATCTTTGTACGAGTATTCAGGAGCTAACATGTGCAATCGGTAGACAAGATATAGGGAGCTCGTAAAATTAAATCTCCAAGGGACGGTATTGCTATCGAAGCGAGACTTAATCACGCTGATACAGGAAATTTGATAACCCGAAAACCCCAATCTTTTATATCGCAGATTCAATAGATTCTTGGGCTCTACAAATCTGCGCAATGGAATTGTTAGAAATTCGCTTTCAACGCTTTATTTCTACTCTAAAAAGGACCTCATATTTCCTTCATTAACAGAAAAACAAAGTGAAGTTTCTTATTCCCTTTTGTTCTTAAATTAAACTTATAATAAACTTTAAATTAAAATGAACTTTAAATTAAAATGAACTTTAAATTAAAATGAACTTTAAATTAAAATGAATTTTAAATTAAAATTAACTACAAATTAAAATTAACTTTAAATTAAAGTTAATTTCAAGTTAAAATTAAGTTTAAATTAAAATTGACTTCAAATTATAAATTAAATATAAATGAAAATTAACTTTAAATTTAACTTTATTTTTAATCGAGCTTTTGAAAAAGTCCACGAATCTTGAAGATATGCAATCGAAGCTATTTCTCCAAAGATTTAATTAAAAGATGAAGATAAAGATTTCCGTGGATTTGGGTCGTCATTAATTGCGTCCGTCCCGTTTTCACTCAATTGTCAATTATAACTTAATATACATTGCATGTTATACTATCGGCACAAGAACTAATTGTTTCGTCACATCGGAAACTGTTTGCCACCATATCCCACAACGTAGCACCAAATGTCGATTTGAGATACTGACATAACATTATAAATAATGTAATTGGGTTAACAGATTATACATATTACATTATACTTTGTATTTTTTCGAGTCTCTTTGATGATAATCGTTTGAAAAACGAAAAAGGGTCTGCGCTGACAATTACAACATATTCATTGCGAGCGTTTCATGTATGTACCACGTTATATCCGAACCAACTTTACTACACCACATTTTTTAACTACACGCGAATGTTCATTTCCATGACCCATTCCTTACAAATATGCATCGATGTTATAAAAAAAAAAGTTCAGTTTATTCCCACCCATTATTAAAACAATTATCAGTAAGGTAAATGCCCCTATTAACAGCCGCGTTTCTATTACCGACCAGTTGCTCGATTCGTGTGACCGAAAGCTAGAAATACACACGTGAGGTTTAACACTAGAACTACCGAAACCTAAACGTGACTAGCATATATTGTTTCGTAACAACGACACCATTGAATTTATTTAAACTTTCTACGATTTTTATCACAATATGTGCTTCGATGAAGAAGTTTATGTTAAAATTTCCAACGAAAACATTTTCATGCTGTCAAGAATTGTGAAAGAACAAAGCCATTTTGACTGCTTTGGCAAATCTATTGTTAACTACTTCGCTTTATAATTCGCTTCTGTTATTGATTGGTCATTATATTTAACAACGCGTTTAATATTAACATTTTCATTGTATTCTTAGATCGAAGATCTTGTAGGTTATTTATCCTACATCCTACGTCCGATGTGACTGGACAACAATTGTATTGCGTTAAGTCGAATCTTACTTTTCGATTGTATATTGATGATAAAATTATGCGTTTTTCTTATTTAGGGCGTGTCATTTTATTTATTTTCTTTATTCACTGCACCAGCCATATACCACATGTGTTTGTATATATAAATGTACTAAATGGCATTATTCAGTGTTACGACAAGGATACTCGTACATAAAAATTTTCTGTTTAAGTATACACGTATACTTGCTTTAGTATTTTCGTGTGAAAAGCATGCATTTATATATTTCGCATCGTTTACGTTACCAAAGACGAACACGGATCATAGTCGGCTTACCTGAAACAGAAAGAACAACGAAATGATTACACTTGTCACAATAATAGCAGATTACAATTATATTAGCAGTCAACGCGATCACAGGACCGACGTTGAAATTTTCAGTCACCATGAATAATATATGAAATTAAATGATGATATTAAATTTTCGTTACAGGCGCCGATAGAAGAAGTTGAAAGACGAGAATATTAAAGCTGTCGCATGTGTCGGTAGCAGGGAAACGTTGAGCCATATAATAGATTCTCGTCGAAATGACCCACATATTAAGAATGGAATTGCACGTTCGAACAAAGCGCGGTCTCATCACCGGCACCGCAGGATAACCGACCGGTTCCTCTATCGTTACGAAACAAGATCTCGAACTCGGTGGATCGGGTCGCCGGGTTCCGGGAACCGAAAGACAAGATTCACCGTAATTATAAGCGTGATAATAAACCGCGGAGTCAGCGGACTCGTTAAGACACTCGCTAAAATAGATTTCCCGTGCACGCTGCGCAGGAGATAACGCCGGATTTCAGCGGTTCTACCGACTCGCTTCCGTGTACGCTTTTGTTTAATCACGGCTCGAAGATCAGCTGGCTGACGGAAAGCCGGTCTCTGCCTCGGTAAAGAGGTCGCCGGTGACGAACGCGCTGGGAACGCAGTGATTACATTTGGAAATTCGCCGTGGATGAGGAATTTTGTGAATCATTTTCTGGTCAGGTAGCTCCCGATTATTTTAATGGCGCGGTTTATTCCGGATTCACGGGGAAGAAAAACCGAGCGGAATTCGCACAGACGAATTCATTTATTTATTTTCGATTTTCGTCGTTTATATTCGACTTAATCGTTTCGGTGAAAATACTCCGGCGATGCGTTCTTGTTGTTTTGGCGTCATATCCGATCTTGACCGCGGAGAAAAATACGTTCAACGTTAGTTTTTGTAAACTATGGAAAACTAGTGTCGATGTTTTCCACGTCTAGCAAGAAGCAGCTGTTTCGGCATTACTGAAGGAGATGTTGCAGTTGAAGGTTTAATAATCTGTGAAGCGAAATCCTTTCGAGTGACTTAGAAACTAACAAGCTTGAACTGTTCTACTCTCGTTACAAAAGGTTGCATGTTGTTCTAGGCTGTTGGTTTTCCATGAACATTAGCGTGTTTTATCGGTTCCTACGCTATGATTAACGCAGCAGACGAACCGAAACGTGCAAGGTCCTGCGGAAAAGAATGTGAAAGTAAATAGAGCGTCCTGGCGTGTCTGTTCTAGAACGCATACCGCATGGATCATGTTCCGCGAGTAGTTCAGCAATTCCTTTTCCATATGAAGAGATTATTTACACTTCTGTAAAAGGCGAGCCTCAATTTCTCGGAATCGTGGGGAACCGCGGGGAAAATTGCGGCTGACGTGAAAAGAGAAAATTAGTGGTTTCTTATTGTTCTCGAGAGTTCACTCTGTCTGGGTTTAACGAGGAACTATTTCATGTCGCGAAATAAACATTACTTTTCATTTTTATCTTCCAAGTAGCGGGCGTTAACTGTGAATTCGAACTTTTCAATTGTAAGCGTTAAGTTAATAAAAAATAGAAAATAGAAATTGCTTGCATTAATTGCAAGATCGTTTACAATTGCAGCTAAGCGAGGTAACTTAGCTAATTGCATCTAATTGCAATAACTTAGCCAATTTCGTGTAAATTTGTTATAAACTATTTTTTCAGCGCGTTAGATAAACACGTAAGTATGTACCATTGGTAGTACACGCGGCACGGAACGTGTCAAGCAGTTCCGTAAATTTCCTATCTTCATGCTAAAAAAAACTTGGAGCCTTTTCCCAACTGGATATTTGTTTGAAGTATTTGAAGATAAATAATAATTACTGTGTCCCAGATTAACTCTGAAATATTCGGTACGCGAAGGGAAAATGTTACGTGATTGCAGACTTAATTATATCTCCTTGATATCATATTTTATTCTTGCACTATTTGAACTTTATCTTGCATGTCCCTTAACAGAGTTGAAAATGTAATTGCTTCCTCGCATGCTATTCTACTTAATGTAAGTATTCATAAAACGTGCTACAAACTTCTATGGATACACACATCGTTACACAATAATAAACTACCTTGTCTCACATTGTTCTATACCTTCTGTTGTATTTCTGTTTCTTTTTTTCGCATAACCTTCAGTATATGATCACCTTGTAAGAAAATAAGTTACACTTGATGAAGTCGAGTATTTGTATTTGTATTATATATTGTATGTTTAAACTAATCAGAGCAAAGATAGAAATTAATACAAATATGTGCAGACATTTTTAGGATAAATACTTGAACAAATTTTCGGATAGAATGAATAACAAGATTGCGAACAACGAATATCTACCGACCACAATAAAATCCAGTTTGACCTAATAAAAGTTTTTGAACTTGTTGCTATATTTAGTGCATATAGTATCCGTATATCGTATATCGTATATTGTATATTGTAGTATACTCCAGCTATTGTCTTATTGTGTCCTTAAAAGTTGTTAACATTTCGTAAAGCAACGACGTCCATCGTTTCGCACATTAATATTATGTTTCTTCATACTCTACGTTCATATGTTTTAACAAATTCATTTTTACAAAATCTCTGTTCTTAATATCAAACCCTTATCAGCTATGCCGTACTTACATCTTTTCTTGGTCGCATTTTTAACACGGGAAAACAGAACCGTCCAGATGATCTGAATCTACAACGGCAAATTTTAATTTAAATATTTAAATGAATAGAAATCTCCAGGGCACTCCACTGTAGAGTTACTTACAATTAGAAAGTCGCATGTGAACGGAGATACAACAACGCATGTCTCGCGATTTTATTTTCAAATTAACACAATTTTCCATACTGTTCAATTCTTATGAATGCTGCAGGTTTGCATGTCCTACGTGTAATTATCATATGAATTGCGTTGAAAGTAGGCTCTCTATTGTACCAAATTAACGCACAAGATGGGGAATTAGAGAATCGTTCTGCGGGAAGGGCATCATTCATGTTAGCTCCAGGAAAAATCAGATATTATGAAGGCTCGCGAAGGTAGTCGAATACTACTTAAAATGGAATAACTTTTTCAAAGAACCAAATGACTTCTTGCTAAAAAGCGATTGAGGGGCTAGTAGATAATATCTAACAATTTTTTTTTAAATATCGCAATTAGATGAAGCGACAAAAAATGTAAAAAGCTTGCACTTTTAATACAAGTTTTTGTATTTCTTGCGTCATTAAAAAGTATAAAAAATTTCTTTTAGCGCTGCGTAGTAAACTAATCTCTGTAAAGCCTCCAAAAGAGTTCAAGTCCAATCTGGAAAAAGTTATTCCTTTTTAAAAGGTATTCGGATATTTCCGTGAGTCACTTGACATGTTAACGATTCTGTCAATCTCGGAAGTCTCGAAATGCTCGGCAAATCCCGAATGAGGGCCGTTATAGGGGTGGAAATCTCATCCCACAGTTACGACGTTCAACCTCCCATAAATCTGAGTACCTGTAGGAAGAAAATGAACGGTGGAAGTCAAGAATAGCTTCGATGAGCCATTAATTAGAATTGAATATTGAGACCTGTTAAGTCGAGGTTGATAGCCGCAAGAGCCCGCGGTACTTCATTTACATCGCGCCGTGACTTAACTTTGTTTTAATTTCACTTATCTTTCGCTTTCTTCTGCTTGTTTCACCGCCGGTAATAGAGACGCATTGTCGCCATTAAATACCACCAAATCCGAGGAAATGAAATAATATTTTGCTTAACACGTATATTCTAATTGGGCCGAGAATTTCAAAGCGGCTTAATTAATTTACATTTCATTTACTATGCGGCACTGTTGATACAGCGACTAAAGATATGGGGTCACGTAACGGCCAGGATAAACGACGACAGTGATTTTTCTTTTTCGAACGAATTGAATTTCTCGATGATGAACGTACGTAATAAATTTACTCGAGGATAAATATCTTTAATCTTACGATTAATTATCTAAATACGTTGTTGAATATCAACTTGTCGTTTCTATGAACAAACTGTTCGACACACTTAATCGTTTTGTTTAACCGTTTGCACTTTTTGAAGAATTTCATTTCGAAAGTTGCATTTTCGATTTCGAGAATTTGTCATACTTTCATTGTAAAAGTTATACAAATGATTCAACGTGGTGCTTGTAATGCCCTCGGACATTTTACAATTTATTTTGAAGATTCAGGATTCAGCGTAAAATCTCACTGCATCATGCGATCGGACCTCCTACCGGTTATCGATTAACGAGATGAAATATACTGGCTAAGGGAACGTAGAAAAACTTAAAATTCGTTGCACAATGCTAATTCTGAAAATATAATCGAATTACGTTTGAAGCAAAGCCGATGAAACTCTTGAACGAGGAATACCGATACTCCTTCGAATTTTATCGACGCTGGTTTGCAGAGTGCAGAAATAATGATTCCCGGAATATTCCACCAAAGGAACAGCTTAAACGTTATTCCATGGAACAGAGTAATTTCGTTGCACGACTCGCGGTTCATAAAGTTACGTATGTAACTTACAAAGGTCTGTGAAGTTCAGTTTCAATCAATAAACGGGTGCGCGAAATTGCCTACCCGATTTAGCGCCTCGCGTCCTCTCACATAATCAGCCTCGCAGATGAATTTCTGTAACGCCGAACCACTTAATTTATTTCCAGCATAGTGGACCCTTAACGTAATTCCCCGGATCCGGGAACATTCCGCCAATTTCTTAGAAGCGCTTGCCATTTCCGTCGCATTTAAACGTATTCGTAATCGTTCGATCTATCAGCCAAAGGATCCTGTAAAAATTTTTAATTACTTCATCAAATAGGATTCACTTCTATCGCTTCGTTGAACTCTCGACGTTCGAAATATCCTGGCGTTGCTCTAGATCAGAAAATGGTCGAGTTACCGTCACTCTTATTCAGCATTCGCTACAAAGTTAATAGGGAGTCTTCTGAAATACTCTTCTCGAGTGCTAGTACTCTTAGATTAATAAAATGCTGCAATTCTTATTGAATATGAATTAGCTGCAAGAGTTGGAAATT
>CM052153.1:10881417-10898176 GCA_028455555.1 Augochlorella aurata | reverse complement strand
ATAATATCAACTCGAGTAACGATAATTGTTGACGCAACAGTTTCCAATGAACTTATGCAGTTTTCATCTGCAACGCATATCTGTATAATGCATTGGAATTTCAGGGAATCAAAGTTACCAATGGACGATGCACGCGCGTCTGGCGATTTGCAATTTACATATCGTATTGAAAAATACGTTGTGCATTAATGCGCATTACTTTTCGCTAGGAAACGAATGGGACAACGATATACATACGTTATACGTGATTTCAGGTACATAATTTTCTCTTCAGCTTCGCTTTCCCGTTTTTGTTTCTCTTGCGCCGTGTCCATTCTGCGCTCGGCGAGGATATTATTTTGTAATTCTGTAACGACCGATAATTCTGATTTCCGATGGGCAAATTTATTTCATTTAATTCATGCTGCACTTCACATTTCAATCCTATTTGCATGCACGAACTTCTGTGTACTTCGAATCGATACAAAGACACATCCGCGAATGATTTTAATTATAACGGGAAGGAAGATATCGTTTAATTCTTTTGAAATATTTGATACATTGTTAACTTTATAAGAAAATAATAAGCTGAAAATTAATAATGAATGATAATACAAAACTGAATATTATAGTTAGACTGCAGGTTTTTATGCAAATTCGCATTTTCTTACGTCATTCTACGGAAATTAAAGAAAAATTTGATCAAATAGAGAATTATTCATTCTAGAAAGAAAATAAAAATCTTGTTAATTTATACGCTTTCTTTTATTATAGAAATCAGCATATGCCATGAATCCATAAACATCTGTAGTCTAATTATAGTTTGTATATGAAAATATGATATAAAATATATTAATATAATATAAAATATAATAAAAAATATTGATCATTATTCGAGGAATATTCATGGAATAAATTTTCATCTTTTTAGTAAAGATTAACTATTGAATCTTATAAAAATATTACAACTACACCTAGTTGTAATATCAGCCGTGGATTTCAATAATTAGAAGAGAGATCTTGTTAGAAATGAGCCTAATTTACGTTAAAGGTATTCTCAGCATTTATTTTAATCCGTTATAACTCAGAGATTATACTGCATATGAGCTAGGTATGCTTATGTAAGATATTTACTTTACGTCCCACTCTCACAAGGAACGTTACCCAGCAGCCTCCGCCAATTTGGTGGAACTTCGCAAGCTTACATATAGAAGAGCCAAAAATAAGAAACACGCATCTTCTGTCCGTAGACGCTCGAGCTTAAAGGGTGAAACGATGCCCCGAAAATTGGTATAACTTCGATAACTATAAATAAACGTAAAACTTCGACGACGAAGTGTACAATATGTACAAAAGTGCGCAAAAATAACAAAGATTATTTCCTAGAAAATAAGTGAACAATGTCCTGAAAGTTGAAATTTTCAATACTACTTCGACAACTATAAATGAATATAAAACCTCGATAACGAAAGTAACTTTTTTCATCTAAATAAATAACGGAACCATTTTCTAGAAAATTAATTAAACAACCGGTAACACTATGCACTGAAAATTACCATATTACCGATTCTATTTCAACAACAACAAATGAAAATAAGATCTCGATAACGAAGAACCGAACGGACATTTTGCATGTAACAAAATAACTGAGTTCATTGTATGGAAAATAAATGTTCGGAACAGGAAGACAGAATTAACTTCTCAATTCAACACATCAACTATAATTTTCTTAAACTTAACTATGCACTGAAAAGTGTAGTATGGAATTATATCGGATGCATAGTCGAGGTAAAACGCGCGTATGTGAATTGTGAGTGAACACACCTGAGCTATTTACTGGGTACAAATCTGAATATGCAGCATTTCCGAGAGATGATGAAATTATGCATCTACCCTAAGGCACAGATTTGAGAAAATAACTAAGTAGATAGAACTGTTCCGAGAGTGCATGGTTGTGCGTGAACGCACACGGCGTTGGAATTCGATGGAGAAACTAATGACGCCGTTTCTACTTACGACGCGATTTATTCCGGGAATTTCCAAACATATTTCGGAGTTGTTACAAAGTCTCGGACATAACGTGGCGAAACAATAGTACCCGGTTCGAACGTGAATATCTAAGAAGGACAAAACGATATAACTTTCTTTAAAACTGGACTAAATAATTTGAATTTGTTTTTGACATCATAGGATACTGTTACTATATACTGTTATTACTTTTCTTAATTTTGCTAGTACTTGATGCGTCTAAAAAATACGATGAACATTTTAAAAAACGCGTTTTCTAGATCTCGGTGACTTATGTACATGCTGAAAATTTCATTGATGCATCTACTAAATTTGGTTCGAAATTTTCATCATGAGCCTAACGTGTTGTTATAGTGCAGTGGATCAAAATGCATTTTTCTTGTGATCGAAATTCCGTTGAAAATGCAGGTATCGAAACGTAACAAAATTATCCGTCGATATTTAAAACTGCATACCTTGGTGACATAGGAAATAAGGAAATTCTGTTTAGCAAGCATAGACACAGAATTTACCACTTCGACAGATAGAGGAAGCATCTTTAGTCCTAATAGTTAATTACGCAGTGCGCGCAAGGTATGAATTTTGATCCTTAGCGGAGAAGACTTCTCGTAGAGTGAGTAATGATTCGCGGAGTGACGGTACAGGGAAAGTTATTTCGCTAATGTCATTGGTGATTTCGGAGTTAGGTTATCCAGCAATGCGTGAAATAATTCGAGGCTGTTCGACAGACGATTCCCTCTTTGAAATAATAACTTGTTGGCTGTGGATAGGCAAATATTATAAATTAGTTCGCAATCTATCTACTTGGTATGCCTTAACCCCTTGCGCTATGATTTCTCTCAGAACTACGTTGATTAGCGCTTCGTCCTTAAACATTTCTTCGATGAAACGAGAGGACTTTTGTTTCCCGATTGTCTCTTCCGTTCCCAAATTTTGATGACAGAAGATTCAAATTTTCTTTCGATTTAATAGAAATTATTGGCAGCCGTATTTATAATATTAAATTATGTACGAAATGATCGTCACGAGTCTGACTCAGTATTACAGTGCAAGGGGTTAATAAATTCACCGTCAGCGTGTACACGCTTACGAAGGTGATAAGCAATCTATCGTATGCATTATTTCATATAGATGCTATAATAACTTTGGAGTATACCATTCTGTATAAATAATAATGTTAAGTTATATATATATATAATATATAATATATAATATAATATAATATAATATAATATAATATATTATATATCATATATTATATATCATATATTATATATCATATATTATAATAAAGTTAATATATTATATATCATATATTATAATAAAGTTAATATATTATATATCATATATTATAATAAAGTTAATACTGTTTTCTAATTAAAGCTAATCAAACTGCACAACTTCAAAAAAAGATAAACAATTTAATAATATATATTGATTCATGTGAATACAACAATATCTATTAAAAATATACCCGATATTATGCGTATAGGACAACAACGAGAAATAGTGAATATAAGAGTTGCATTTTCTAATAGTAAGTTGCATTTTCTAATAGAAAGAACTGACAAAATTTCATTTTGAAAATTCCACAAACTATTCGTTTTCCCAAGAATTTGCTTGCACATAGTTGAAAAACATAATAAGCTTCAACTGAAAGTGTTGCTGTACGCTCAAAGACGGAGCTCGTTAAACGACACTTTTATTAGGAAACATTATTCTCCAACTTGATTTACTACACTGTTCGACCGAGTTGCTGGAATCACCTTGTATACGGCTGTTTGTGTTTATGGGATGTCGGAGTTTATAGGAACATACGTGTTTGTGAGCGATAGCGGAGAATTCGCATTTATCAAGCAGTCAGTCGAGTGTGAACCGTATAACAAGGAGTTTGAGAACATTGATCTGCAAGGTGCGGTCTTGTTCTATTGTGTAAAGAGAAGGTAATACGCTGCTGTAACTTAGTTTATACCTCTATTATGTTGTTGTTCCTTTGTAATTGGCTTAGCCGTTGTAAGAATCTACGTTATTTTTCAATGGCCCGGAGTAATTCGTACGCGAAACTTTACGGTCGAAAATTAATAACGCAGAGTCTGGAAACAATCAAAACTATGACTATTACTATTAAGTATATTAATCAATCTTAACATTTATCCAGCTTTAGAACTTTAACCTTTCTTTTCTCAATGCGTAGTGAAACGAGGAGAACGAGTTGATGCGCCTCCAGATTTTTGTTGCCCGAATCATTAACGAGAAAATTAACAAAAGATAACGAAGAGTTTCAATTTTTTAATAAAATTAGTATTATTTACTTATCAAATGCAATCTAGCAAAAATGCTTTGAAAGTTTGCCTCTGATGTATAATTGACGGTTATAAACGTCCAGGAAGTTGAAAATATTGCCGGCTATTGCATTAAAATTGCATCATATATAATACAGTCTAGTGTTTCGACCATTTAAGTATATATCTGAAAAATGCAGTACCGTTTGGGGAACCATAAGTTGCGGTTGAATTCCTGCCACTTACCGCGCATGGTATGCAATACAATCTGCTGTAACGAAAGAATTAAACTACAACATTACAGAGAATTTGACCCAGAGCAAAGCTTTGTCCACCTTGACACTTTTTAATAAAGAAATACGTACATTAACCCGTTGTCCTCGAGTGGCAATTCGGAGTCGCCATTCAAAATTGTTATATCACGTTCCAAAATAATTTTTACATTATCCAATTTGTTTGGATAATGCAATACGTCATATAAAATGGAAATACTGTAAATCAGAAAAAATTATATTGGCTTTCGAATTCAAGTTACTTTGAGTGTGAAGGGTTAAATAATTATAAATGTTATATACGTAAGTTCTTTGAGATACTTATTACGTCCTAAATTATGGTTTCAATGTATTACGTAGTTTTAACAATCAACAAGACAAATGATCATTAAAAGCTGAAGCCAATATGCGCAAATACTTTTTATCTAATATCGCTAATCTATTTTAATTTACAATTATTGCGTGAACTTAGTGAATCGAAATTTTCTGTAGAATTCAAGCAGATCGATGATGTGTCTCAATTAATACTTTAATTGTAAATATATTCAACTGTTCGTCAAGTCATTGTAGTTTTATCTACCGCTCTTACGTTACTGTTTCGTGGTTTCCATAAAAATGTGCAAAGACCAAACTCATTTGTGTCGAGGCTGCTAATGAATCAAAATCCAGGATGTCACCATGCGTTCTGTATGATACAATCTCGACAGAACACATTCGTCTTTCTTAAGCCACATTTTGCATACGCTGCAGAAACTGAAATCGTAGAGCGTTTTTACCAGCTTGTAGATTTTTTTTAACGAAAGAAGAATGTTAGTAAAATTACTATACAGAATTAATTTGTGTTCAACTCATTTTACAACATGGATCTTTTTCTTCGCAACGGGAGATAATATTATAACGCTTAAAGTATTAAGGAACATGGCTTGTTGATTGTTTATTTTGACAAAATATTTAAAAAATATATAAATCAAATATTTCCAATGTACGAAGAATTAATAAAAATTAAAATCATTATTTCATGCATATATATCGGGTCATTTGTTGCATATAAAAGACGCTGGTAGCGGTGTCCGAAATTAACCTGTGCAAATTCGAAGTGTTACCATGGTCATGCTAGTTATTAATAGATCAGAACGTCATAAAATGCAACGCGTTCCGCATATTACTTTTAAACATTTCCATGACGAAAAACGTCGTTGCGCGCATTGGAGTTGTCATTCTAGTATGGTGGAATATTTCGTCACACCCGGTTAACAGGTTAAACATATAAGTAAAGGTTGGCGGACAATAAATATAAATTATGTGTCCCACGCAAGAATTTATTAGTGACAAACAGGTGTTAATCGACTGTGAAAGAAATACAGTTTATACGGTTTACCGAATTAATTTTATGACGGCTGTAGCAAAAGTCGAGAAGAGATTACGTGGAAAATATACAACGTGGGATACAATTTTTATTAAAAGTTATGAAAGGTGTCCTTTAACCCCGTCTGTAAAGATAGTGTCAAGTAGAAATTATTGAAAGCTGCATTTCGACATCTTCGATAGAAATAACGTTAAAAGAAAATACGTATACAGATATGTCCGACACGCAGCATTAACACGTTGACTACCATGGGAGTCACCGGTGACCGGCGCTCGACTTGGCTACAATGCCGTGGGGGCCACCGGTGACCGGCGACGCAGCAAATAATAAAAGTACATAATTAGAGTAAATATTGATAAAGGACAATCGCAAAAATTGTCTACAAGCATGATTTTATAACTCACTTCATTCGCTGTCAATAATATTTCGATATAATATGCATCGCATAATGAAAAATTCGCGTTGGCGCCTTGGGCAAACCATAAAAAGTGCGCCTAGCAGTCAACGTGTTAAACACGTTGAAACATCGCAACCGAAGCTACGTGTTGGATAGCGTAACGAGCAGGTCCGTAGCACCGACAAAGCGACAGCAAAGTATATGCAGAGTACATAAATTTTTGTTTTCGGTAGCGTAGTCGCCGGAGGAGCCGTGGTTGATTATACTGTATCGATCAAAGGTTTCTAGTAAATAATCGCTCATCTCCCTGCGGCGCATCGCATCGCGTCGAATCCGTAGCACCCGGTGGTAGTATCGCGTGGTATCGCATCTAGGGTGGTGGTTCGTCGTGAAAAGCACCGATCTCGCAAGAAGCGGCGCTCGTCAGCCGTCCTGATTCGTTCCTCCGCGATTCCTTGCCGAATTGCCGCCGCTGGCGATCGCTCGACGACTCGCTCCCCGCGCGCGGCAAACTTTTCGTTGGCCGTTCATCGGTTCAACCTCCTCCCCGGATCGATCGGTCTGACCAGAATGGAGACTCACCCCAATCGCGGGGGAGAGGATGGAGGAACGACCCTCGAAGGCGGAACGATCGACCGGCGGGAAAAGGAGAGAATCCAATGAACGCGGCGCGGAGACCGTGGCCGATCCGAACGGAACGAAACGTAGCAGAACGCAACAGAACGGAGCAAAACGAAGCAGAACGGAGCAGGACGAAGCCGTGCGGGGCGGGCAGAAAAGAAACCGTATGCCGTGAGAGTTAGCGAATGCTGCAGGTAAGAAACGAGGGGCAGAATGATGGCTCGCGGATGAAGAAAATGAGGAAGAACAAACGAAGCAACCGTGAGTGGGGAAAAGATGGTTATAGAGTAATAGAATCGAAGAGCCGGGAGGGAAGAGCCGAGCAGCCAGTTCTCCCGGCGCTTGGTCCTCGCCGATAGAAAGAGAGATCCTGGAAGAGGTCGTGACGTTATCGCGACGGTATTAACTCGAATCGAGCTTCCGTTAGGTCGAACCGCAATCAGCTGCAACGAGCCAAGTCGACGAAGCGTAATCTTTCTTCTCGGTGCACCTTCTGTCCGTCTCCCTTCTGTCCGCTTTAGCTTGATATCCCGGCATTATGCGAGACGGAGTAGCCCCGCGCAGTCGAGTAACAGACCAGGTGCCAGACAAGGGAGAAACCGAAAGGAAAGACGGCGGAATGGGAGACGTGGACAGGGCCGGGATAGAGCAGAGATAGAGCAGAGCGACAGCGTCACGGATTGCGTCCTGGAAGTCTGCAACCACAAGATCCACGGAATACTATCTATTCGGAGCATCTAGCTATCCGGCGGATATCTTCATTTTTCCCGGACAAGGACTTTATCGGCGATCGAACCCGCTCCGGACCGGCTCTTACCGAATTCTGTTTTCGCAAAGCACAATCTGTCAGGACCGGGCCAAATCGAATCGAACGCGGCTTTTTTCCCGGAGGACGATTGTAAAGGCGCGCCAGACGGTCCTGGCACCGGCTCCTGTCGGACTTATGGCCGGCCGAACAATAAGCCTGACGTCCGGAACGTTCGAGGGCAACGGTTTGTTTTGTGCAAAACGCGGCCGGTCGATCCAAAGCGGCGCGGCGCGACGCCGCGGTTTCGTGTGCTGCAAATTCCGTGTCCCGTCGACGAATTTCAAGTGCACACGCTCGTTCCCGGTGTGAATGTAGCGTGTGTCAAGCTTGTAATCTGGCCGCGCGAGGGCTGCTTTAATCGCTTCGTTTCGGGAATGATCAATTTCGAAGTTTGATCGACGTAGCCTGTTAATCGAATAATTCCTCTGCCACAAACGCTGCCGGAACACGAATTAGGATGAACAATAATGATATACACCGACTTTACCCATAATGCATCGCACAACGCGTGTCAGAGAATGGGTCGGTGCAACCGTGATTCTTTATGTTCCTGCTTCGGTTAAAACTGTTGGATAGAGATCAAGTAACGGAAAATTTGGGTCGATAAATTGGGAATCGATTACTGGAAGACACGTATATAGGTTTACTGCGACATCTGCACAATTATCAAATTAATATGCGATAATAATAATTTGTTCGGATGTGAACTTAATGTAAACCTTTATAAATAGAAGTTGTTTGGTAAGCTTCTGAGTTATTATTGCCTCTCCCGTTTCAAGTTAACTTTTATTTTAATTTTTAAGATTTTAACAATTATTTTGTACTCGATCGATAACAATTCTGGAGAAACATTTATTGAGCGTGTCGTGATTTTTATATAGAGAACCGTTATGTACTGGGTGTATAAATATTATGTCACGGTCGCCATACCTTTGGATCGGTGAAACATGGATTTCAAGTCAGCCCCCTAGATGAGAAAGGATGTCAAAAACGACATCTAAAAATTATATAGGTGCCCATTATAACTCTGACGTATTTCGTAGAATATTTTCTATTTAGAAAGTATTCGCGATATTTTCGAAATTATTCATGAGTCAATTTAAGTCGTTAATTTTTATTACAATATATTCCATTTATAATTACAGAATAAACAGAACACTTTCTTTCATCCAGATAAAATATTTTCAAAAAGATATTATATGTATGTATATATAAAATCTATTAAAATGTTGAAAACGTGCTAAGAGTTCCAAAATAGTGAACACGATCAATATTTAATTTAAGATTGTAATTTAATTAATTATTTCACTTCTTCGTAAAGAAACAATTGTAAATACATTTTACCATTAAAATAACCTTTGTACCTTCATGAACATATTTTTTTGACTAATACTAAATATGGCTAAAAATTTCTTAAAAATGTGTCAGAGTAAACAAATACAGACTCTGCCCAAACAAAGTACGTGCACTATGTTTCAGCGAACTGTCTCGGTTTTAGAAAAAGGTGGAATCATAGGAGAATATAGTTGCCTATGCTATTGAATTGTTTCCTGCACAACCTTCTTCTATCTCCAATCAAACTCAAGTTACAGCCAGTGCCAATCGCATGACTCACACTGTAGTTATAAGGAAGAGATTATAGAAGAGATATTATTCGAAATGGTAGAATTCACACTTATTATTACTTGTGTCCAATTCTTGCAGTCAATAACGTTGACTGATACGTATTTGTATTGTAGAATCTTCCGGGTTCGAGGTTACTTATATAGGAAACGCACTCTGAGAATCTCTTCGTTGATTGTCTGAACCACTGAACGATACACGCCGGGGTTGATCGAGTTGCAACGAACTCGTAAAGAATTTTCAATAACCATAAAAATCCTTTTTACGTTTACAATTAGGTACGTCCGATATAAAGGGATCTCAAAATCTGCATTTAGGCTAATGCAATTCTCGCCGTATTTTCGGTTTATTGCATTTAATCTTATCACTAAACCCACCGAACACTAAAAGTGCCTATTCCGTGACTTTTACTGGTATTAGATGCTTGAATAATGAAATTTATTGCATCCTTCTACATCAATGCTGCTAAAATTTTATTTCGCACAGTTCCGTAGATAATTTAATGAAAAATTCCTTTCCTCAAAATCCTTCTTCTTCGCGTCTTTCAAAGATAAACAATTCAAAGACCTCATTGCAAGAAAACCACTTAATTAGATAAAATGTAAATCCCTTGGACTAGAACCACGAGTCAAACTCGTGACAATGATTTTTGACATAATTTACTAAAAATAAATCGTACGCTTAACTCGAAATAAGGTTCCACTTTTCGAATATCAATATTACAAATGTTCTTCCTTGTGTAGGAATTTATTAATGACAATGAAGTGATAATCAACGTAAAGATAATACAGGGATTTAATAGACAATTAAATAATCGAACAATTTTTGCTAAAATCGCAAATTGATGGAATGACATAAAAAAAAATAAAAAAATTTTCTTATAACTGTTTCTGAATCTGCAACAAAAATTTCAGGAACGTGTATTGTAACTTGTAGGCATACTAAAAGTTTCATCGGAATCAATTAACATTGTTATAACTTGAACCAAGTATAATAGCAAGTTCGTTCTTCCTTTAGTCGTCCGAATAATTTAAAGATAATACATCGACGTTTCAAATTGCTTTGAATAATCTTCACGCTATTTTAGATTTTAACTACCGAATTTTTCCATAAATGCATAAAATCCGCAGTGCAGTTATTGCGTTTTAAAAGGTGTGCGGATATTATCATTGCTCACTGTACGTCGGTATAGCAGCGAGCTGCGCCGAGTTAAAGATCTCCTTTTCCATGATCTATAGCAGCTACCCTTCCTCCGGCTTCGTTGGATAATCGCTTTGCATTCATCTAGCTTATACAAACACAATATGGCGTATGAAGGCAGAGGGAGCAGAATCAAGGCGCATTTCTCTTACACGGCAGAAAGGCAGAAATCCGCGTAGCCGAATGTGTGCGCGCGGGTGCGGTTACCGTGAAAGAAAACGCGACCTCGGTTGTTTCTATCGAGATCACTGCAGACACGTATTGAAAAATAAATTGTTGGATACGAGCGCACGCCCGGCAGAGGAAAAAAAAGGTGTGCGGCGCGAAGGAAATATGGATGCACGGCGTTTCAGTTAAATTGAACTTTGATGAAGAATCCGTCTGTGACTATGAATGGTTACGCACGCTCCGGTGTTCAACAGTCGTTGGTTATCGATTCTGATATTTCTGCTGCATCGAGCAATTTTCACACACAAAAGACGAAAATGAAGAGGAATATCCTCGACAAAATTGTGACATTCCAACGCCACGGGCTTCCTGTAATCCTTTATCTTCATCGACCTTGCTATAACCCAATCGGAAAGGATGGGCTAACTGGTCGCTTTTCGAGCGTCTTTCGATTCCTTGTTTCCGCGGTTACGTGAATACGAACGTTCGATTTTTCCGCCGATATTTCCCTCGTGTATTTCGATTCTGCAAATGTCATGTAAAATCGTTTGGAGAATAATACATAATCTAATTCCACCTGGATATGGAACTGAATTCTAATTGTTAAATTAATTCTAACAGATTCGTCACACAAAAATCTGAATTCCTATTATCGTTAAAAAGACATAATCTTTAATGGATCTTCATGTATCATTTAATCCACTTTCAATCGAACTGAAAATCGAGTCCCAATTAACAACACAAAATTGTTTGATAAATAACTATGCCAATTAGTTCTTTTATAATAGTACCCAAACAACTTGCGAGAACAGTTTCCCATTACGAATCTTTCGAAATATCATCTCGCGGCAGATACATCTGACAACAACCACACGTTCCGTCGAACACAAAGAGAAATATTTGCCCGTTCGAAGTCCGTTTGGTTAATAATAAAAAGCAACAGCCTCGGTTGAAGTAAGAGAAATTGACTTCGGTTAAAATAAGAACTCAAACAAGATTTCTCGGTGTCGGATACCTTCGTGAATCATGAAACCTGGCTGCTTGCAGCTTCGTACTCGTAAAATATCAAGTGAATTCTTGAAAGCCTTTTTTCCTACATTAAACCTTGGATACGCGCGCGTGTGTGAGCGAAGGACGCGTTTTATTGCAGATGAGGAAGACGATGGGAAAGAACAATTTTTCCGGAGCCAGAAGACCAGCGAAAACTCGAGCGGACAAGAGCGGAAACCACTCTACGGATTGAGCTAGTTCCTTAAAATAAAAAAGAACAGGGGAGGAGGGATGACGGTAGGAGTGGATGGAAAACGGGAAGTTAGTCAGCTAGTTTTAGCCGTCGCAGGTGCGGTAAACAATCCCTGTTTCGCCTTAATTCCACCGGAAACATTCGCGTTTTTGGCGACGCTCACCCTCGCGTCGCGACGCGCACCTTTCCTCCTCTCTCCGATTCTTTAGCGATGGGATCGACTTCAATCTATTATACTTACAAATTCGTGTCAATTTCAATAAATGAGTTTCGTTTCATCGGATTCGGCTACGAAAACGATCAAGTTTTAACACGTTCGTCACTAACAATCGAGCACCAAAATTTTCACAAAATCAAAGCAATTTAATTAATTAAAGCGAAATTAGAAAGTTAAAATTGATCATAGGGAATGAAATTAGAACTCTTTTGCATTCGAAGCATCCTAGTCAAATTCAGTTTGTTCGGATATATAATATTAAAATGAAAATCAATTTTTTAAATTATTTAAAAAATAGCGTCACCCATATTTGGGTTACGTGGCGCTGAATGTTTTAAATAATAATTTCGGAAGAACAAATTTTGCAATACACTTCGTACCATCTCTGTTATGTCCTTTATTCCATCTCTATTAATAATATCATTGGATCTACTACTTGTAATATTCTCAAACCCATCTCTACAGGGTGTCCTAAAATTGTGCTACTTCCGGGAAATGAGGGGTTCCTGGGGTCATTCCAAGTAAGTTTTACCTTTACAAAAACTTTCTCCGAAACATCGTTAACGAGTTGTTAACGAAAAACAACCCTCGTTTCTCGGGAGTATCGTAATTTTGTTAATATATACCCTGTGTATGTAATATTCTTGATTCCGTCCCTACTTGTGATATACTTGATCCCAACTCTATTAACGACACAGCCGCGAGTTTCACCGTTCTGAGCAATGGAAAAACATCCGCGGAAATATCGATTCAGACGGTCTTGTAACTCAATGGCTCATTTTGCTATTCAAATTCGATTCGTCGAGGCGAATTTTATTAAAATATGTGATGAATTGTTTTGCATTATTTAATCGCGATACAATATGGTTCGTCCGTTCTGGTAGCATCGCGTTCAACGCGGGATCTTGCAGCACTGAAGTATTTGTTTTACTAAATGAACGTAATTTTAATTAAAACGTGTTCATTAAACGAGTGTGGAATATTAAAGATTCAAACAACCCGCGAATTTAAACAATAGCATACAGACTTTCATCGTTTTTGAATGAAAGTTCGTAGGGGTAGATGGTATAATTTTCAATAGAAATTAATGTTGTCTTTCTATTTGTGTCTCTAGGACTTAAGTTACAAAATGGGCTGTACGCAGATAATTTTCGAATATTTTAAAGTCAAGTAAGATTTTTTAAGTTTTCAGCATATTAATTAGTTTGTTGTTATACATATTTTGAAAGAAATTGAAATATTGCTTATATGTTTACCATCGAATAAATCGGAATTCTATAGTCATGAGATGTATTAACATTTGTGTTGAAATCTGTTTAATCTGCAAATAATCTTATCAATGTAAATTTTATATCGTTTTAACAAAAGTAACTGTAGATGGAACACTGGCATAGAGATTTAATAAAATTGAAGATTAAACAGACCTTTCTGTTTTACTAATGGGTTTCAACACTCCATTTTCTTAAAGAACCACGCTGAATCGATTTTCTAATTCGTATCTTCGCGAAGTCACGCGTACGCGACGGCGGCCGTCAAAGTGTTGATAAAATCTGCAATTCCTACTTTTACAAATGCATATGTTTATAAATTGCATAAAACCGGGAATGACTGCACGTAGACGCTTGCGGCACGTAACCTATTTCCTCCACGAAAAAGGAAATTCGAGAGCGGAGCCGACGGACGTTAATAGCACAATTTCAACCGAGAAAGTCAGTAAAATAAAATTGCGAGGATGATGAAGACAATTCCCTCGTACGAGACTTTTCTTGCCTCGATGCGGAGAGATCGAGTGACGCGAGAGACGCAATTATCTATACAACCGAAGAAGAAAATCGGGAAACGTAATCGCCGTCTCCGGCATTATGACCTTGTGAAATATCGACCCGTTCTAAGTATAATGAAGACACTTTTCCGAGCACTAATCTTTTCAGACGTTCCCGGTAATGATACCTTCTTTTATTAAAGTGGTCCGAATTCCTCCGGGGAACTTTCGGCCAAGTTACGAGTCCCCGGGAACCTCTTTAATAGACCAGAAAATATTCGATTCCTCCAGACGGTTAATTAAACAAACATAATCTTTTTAATTACGGATCGCGCCTCGGTTCTTTCCGCTTCGTTGTTACGCGTTGTCCATTGATCCACGGAGGATTTAACTATACGAAATTAACATTTTACCGACCGGTCATTCGGCTGTAAACATTTTTATATTTCCATAACATTAGAATTAAACAATAACTATTTTATGTATTTTAGTTATTTTATTCATTGCGAAAGATATCTAATATTTAAAAAATTATATAATAATACCTGAATAATAGATAGCAAATTATTGATTGCCATGACAACCGATTCATAAGCTACCGATAGGGGTGAAAACCCGATTTATAGGCTACCGGTCGGTAAAGTGTTAACATCAGGATGAATGTTTAATTACACTGAAATAAAAACCCAAGGTCCCGTACACACGTGGCTGTAACTTTGACCAGCCCTGCGTGTGTGTCGCATGCGTATGTGTCATTTGCTAATTTAGTCTTTGAGGTCGTTAACAACGAAAATGTTAGAAATACAAAACTCGAAATATCCGATTCGATAAATTATAATGTATTAATAAACGTATAACTGACCAATGAGCACCACATAATTATATAAACTGGAATTGGTATAATACAAAATCTTGACGTGTATTAAATATTTACTCTTAATACTTAGCTGGTATTCCTATTTTATTTTGTAATATAAGTTTAATATTTTATGTATTTATTTTATATACTAGCTAAGCATAAAATAGAATGTTTAATGAATCAAATCTATATGTTTCTTATCTTATATACTAGATATTTATCTAGAATTAAATTAACACATATTTTTTCAATTTTTATTTTATTTATATTACCAGCGTACTGATTATTTCTGCAAAGATTATCGTACCAATTAAGCGTTGACAATACATGAAATCAGATAAAATATGCCAACGTTTATATTCGATAAAGGATTAATACGACAAAGCAGCTTCCATGAAATCATTTATTTATAAAAGTTATTGCAATAAGTAAACTGCATGCGATGAAAGTATTGTCTGTCCGCTATTTTGTTTAAAATCCAAGTTGAATTAAAAGTAACAAGACGTAGACATGTCTCCTTCAACAATTATCTAAGCTTTCGTATGAAAATAGTTGAATGTTCCTTTAAGTATTTTTTTTATAAATTCTTTTAAAGCTTAAATAGTTATAAACATTACAGCGTGTATATATGCATCGAGAAATATTTTCAGAACTATTGAATACACGAAACCTACTTGCTAACTGGTATGAAAGTGTAATTAAAACCTGCATTTCCATATCCTTTATTGTTCAATTCAAACATTTAATTCTACTTCGTGATTTTATGTTTCGATGCTGTATTCGGATGTCATATTCGGATTTCGAAGCTTCAAAGAGCTATTCCATAGTGACAATACAATTTCAAAATATTAAAGCTGTGGAACTGAGCTTGAATCGTAAAAGAAACACTTTCCAGACCGCTGTGCACCGACGGCTTCTCGATTGTCGTTCATTAATTCAATAATCACCAGATTCAAGTTGCTAAATTGCCTCTCGTGATTTACAATTTCAGAGGCGTCACGTACGCGTGCTCGCGAAATCATTGGACGCGCGGCTGTTTATCCTGGTTGTTAATTCAATTGTGCTGCGTCCTTTCTCGAGTATACGGTAATTAATTAATTGATTGATACCTCGGACGAGACACATATTTAATTAGCCATTACCAAGGGCAAAGTTCAGAGTGTTCGGTAATTTGTGGTTTTACCATTTACTATATCCTTAAGTGGTTCTTTCGCTCGACGATAGCTGGATCGTGCGATCTTTCCGAACTCGGGGACCAAACAGCGAAGTGTATATATTTCGAATTTTGTCGCCGGGATCCTCGGCTTGCAAACAAATACAAAGAAATCTTTTGTGAACAAAAACAGTAAAAATTGTAACCAACGTTACGCCGGTTTGAAGAGAGTGTCGGAAACGGTCACTGTGACAGTCTAAAATACAAAAATCAAAACGCATTTTTCCTCTCCAGGCATGTAGTTGTCGTGTGAAATAGAACAAGCTGAAAGTAATAACAAAAATAGAATAGAGTCTGAATTTTGCAAGCATCGATATATTTCAGCTTCTGTTGCAAGGAAGCATATTTAGAGATTCAGGTATGAATATGAAGAGAAAACACGATTTCTTGAAGACGCGGAAATAAGAGAACTCCTTAAACATTTATAAGGATGCTCGTAAAATAGCAGCGTTACCGAGGAGCAAATAATTCCATGCGTAAAAATTGAAATACACTGTGGAATTTTTTGTGCGGAACTTTATTTTACTGCATTCCTCATGAATATAAGGTAATGATGCATGCGTATGTTCCCTTGCTCTTCCTGAGAGTCTGTTTTTTTCTGTATCACGTAAGACAATCTGCATATTAGAGGAAAATAATATTAAGGTTCATTGTAGTCTTCATCAGGTTCCTTGTCGGCAGAGATATTTCCGTAACTAACCATTATTCTCGGCACATGCAT
>CM052153.1:10866635-10881317 GCA_028455555.1 Augochlorella aurata | reverse complement strand
AGCAAGTCGTTTAATCAGATTTATATTTATAGTTTATAAAAATGTTTACGAATAACGTCAAAACTGTGATGGAGCCTCATGCTTTTTTATGACATTATGGAGCAGCTGAAACTATTCATACAAAGATAGGATTCATCAAGGAAGCTTAATTACTAAATTGAGGACTTGGGTATTATAAATTCGAGTTTCTAGGACACAGACAAGAGATTAATTTCGGAAATAGTTCTAATATGTACCCTTACCCATTAATACGTTCGATCGATTTTCAATGCGGTTCTATATTCATCTATCTGCACGAATACGTTTGACTGATTTTTGAATATAAAATTTTCATATCAACCTTTCCGTGCCCCTTTGAATTTAAAATTTAACAAATGGGTTGCACACATAACGCCAAAGTAAAGTCACTCAAAAAGTAATCGAAAATAAAATCAAAATCTGTACTCGCGTTTAATCAATTATTTTATTCGTTGCACACATCATCCTTAGACTGACGAATCTTTATGCATTTATTGCATGTACAGAATTTAAAAATGCAAAAAATATATATATATATATATAAAAAATGCAATATTCTTTTTACAATACGTTTCTTCATAATATACTTTGAATTTTTTGTAAAATATGAAAACCGAGATCCATTATAAAAAATACAAGATAGTAACCACTGCGCACCTGTGTAACTGTATCGACTCAAAGAATAACTTTCTAACTAAACAATAAAAATATTATTCGTGCAACCTTTTATCATGAAGAGTCGTTTCCCTATCGAATATATTGAACGATCTACTAAAATGGCATATCGATTGGTCAGTTATTGTTAACACCAAACGGTAAATTCTTTGTTTACGCAAACTGTAAATATTATACCGGCCAATGTTCCTCGTCCGAAGCGATTCTCGCTATCAAAGTCAGTTGCTTTCCACCGTCCAACTTCTTTTTCTTATTCCCCGGATCCGACATTCATAAGTGCTCGGAAAGGAAAAGCCAAGACCGAGTTTCCATTTCGGTGAAACATCTTGAATGATATTCCCTCGATCCGACAGCAACTCCCGCACCCCCGCGAGACACTAAACTTCCGTGAAATAAAATACAAAAGTTTCTCCGAGACGTAATCCTTTCCGACAGTGACGACCGTCGCGACGCTTTCCCGAAGTACGAAAACGTTTTCACGCGACGCGACGCGATGCAAAGACCAGCTCATTACCAACTCCGAGGCTCGGTTGAAAAGCGTCTTCCGCCTAATCATCGGCTGCAACGACAGTCGGTCCATCAAATTGATCTTGGAAACGTTACACGAACATGAAGATCTTTTAGATATCAATCATTCGTCTTTATCTTCTCGATGCGACGAGTAACTCGTAAGCAGCACTGAGTACGACGTTATTTGAGATATTATTTCAATAACGTGGTATTTTATTTTGTTATTATTTGGGATGACGTTTGACAACATTATTTCAACATTTTTCTAAAATAACGTGATATTTTATTTTATAATTACTTTCTTCAAATTATCCATTCTGAAATATTATCTTAAATAATATGTGGTTTTATTTTTTAGTTATTTGAAATAATTATGTGAGATATTATTTCAATAACGTGGTATTTTATTTTGTTATTATTTGAGATGACGTTTGACATAACATTATTTCAACATTTTTCTAAAATAACGTGATATTTTATTTCATAATTACTCTCTTCATAATTATCCATTCTGAAATATTATCTTAAATTATGTGATTTTATTTTATAGATGTTTGAAATAATTATTTCAGATAGTCGCGAAATTCCTTTTGGAAATTACAGTAAGCAATAAGCAACATTGAATTACAATGGACGAATTTTGACACTTTTTGATCATCGTTGGCTATAGTTAAACCGAGAAGTAAAAATTGTATTCCGAAACGGTTTTATTACAATTAAAATATACGTCGGAAACAATCAGTGTACAAATAAATAACTAAAAAATCATGGCTTAATTGCTAATTGAAACTGAAACGAAAGTTCACGCTTCCTTCAATCATGTTTCCAATAACTGAGAAACGGAAGGTGAAGTCTAACGTTAAATTTTTCTTATAAATCCGTCGAATGAAAGCTCCTGAATAATCTGATCAACAAAACGTATATCAAATTGTACGCGGACCGTGCGCCGTTCCTTTCAGACCGATCGTTTTATCTTTCGAAAGGAAATTTATTTAGAGCGTGCGTTCTTGACTACGTCCGTCGCGTCAGCGGAAATTGATAAGCTTTTTATTGGTTGAGAAAGTGCCGCGGCGGGGTGGGCGAACGATAGTACGTGGTTGAATTAAAGAAAATTCATCGCCGGAAAGTATGTAAATTTTTCAATTTTTCCAGGCAACTCGGGCTCGATTGAAACTTTGCGTTTTCAATAGCTTTAATCGCGATTATTCATCGCAACTTCGACGATAGCTTATTGTTCGATATTACCTTCTGATCTTAAATCGAAGCAGAATTCTTTTCCATTTTTAACCGTGTTTTAGTTCTTCGGGTAAAACGCTTTATTTATGGCAGAGAACTGTAGTAACCGATTATCGATTGAAACCATTGATTTAATAATACAAATGCAACTAGTTTATCGCATTTTAAATCGGATACGTACGGATACCATCAGCGCGATTATTATTATAAGATATACGAACTTAGTTAAGTAAATTGAGTCGATATAAATATTATACAACATATGGAGAGCTGTACAATTTAGCATTTAGGTATTAATAGAGCTTACCGAGAACAAATGAGACAGAAGCGTGACTATGCCTCTTTCCGAAACTAATTATCCTAAATATAATGAATGGGTCATCTAGTACTAAAATCGGTTTTATATTTGTCACTTTGAAGTTGTTGTTAAAGACTTTTCCATATGATTGAATAAATTTATAATGAGAATTGTGAAAAATGTAAATACATAAACTCGGTCTTTCCTTGCTTAGTGTTAGCTATTATTAAGAGATAGCATAAATCATTTAACCCCTTTTGGATTCAAGAGATGGCACAACTAAAATACTATTGGGCAAAAATAAGCATTTGAAAGGCAACGAATGACCTTGAACGACATTTAATGCCGAAGATATTATAGGTCAATCGATTCGTTTCCTACTAGGCTATACACGTGGCTAAATCAGGTGTAGTTTTATTTGAGACAGCAAAGGTCACCTTGAGATTTCGGCGGCATCTTTATCTAAACAAATCTTTAATTAGTAAATACTAATTATAATCACTAAATAAAACTGCTGATGACGGAAACAAAATTCGTTCATAATTTTATTTGGTGAATGATAATTATAATTACACGAATGAGTTAAAATGATACATCCTGCGTGTAAATTTAATTTTGAAATTTTGAATTTGAAGAGCGTGCGAACGGATCAACTGATAGTAATATTCGATTCGACGATTAATATCTCTATATTGAATGGGAACTGCATTTTATTACGTCTTAATAGTTGATTAATTTATTTCGTACTCGGTGAATCAATATTTTCGATTTCGTTCATTTTGCATTTCGCGCCATAAATAATTACTGTCCTTTAATATTCTACCCTGTGTATATAGATTAATTGCAATAGTTTTCCTGCGTACCTTTATGTATTTTTCGCATTTGTAGATTTTAAGTACAAATATATGTATAAATTACCAAAATCTAATGACGTTTTTATTTCATTTTTACAATAAGAAATCTTTTAGTTAACTAAGGAAATTGACGTGTAAAAATGGAAGCTATACATTATGGTCGTACACGAAGATAAAATTTCTTAAAATACTGTTTAAGACGGCAATATTTGAATCCATAATTCAGCAAATGATTAATTTCTAGAAGGTGAATATTTAAAAGAAAATAATCGAACTGCAGTTGGAAAGAGCTCAGTCGTTATATTTATTAAATACGTATAAAGTATTAAGAAAAGTCGAACGAAAATGGAAAATACATAATGCGCTGATCGAATGCTCGAAATATCGAGATGAAAAACTTTGATCCCGTATTTTCGACCTGTTTTTTTCCAACACGTTGATCCCAGCCCCTGTCGAGTTCAACGATCAGTTCGGTGACACACTTTATATCGCTAGAACAATCGAGCAGTGTGAGAAGATGACATACGAAGGCTTTTTCCATCCGTTATATATCACCGACCGCCGTCGGACTGCCACGATTGCAACATTGTCCTGGCACGTCTCGCGCGAAAAATCATCGTCGAGTCGGGTAGACGGTCCTAGCAATTTTTCATTACAAATTGTCAAGCGGACCGGCCTGTCCGCCGGACTCATGAATACGCAGAGGACGGAAGAACGCTGGTGTCGCTGTTCGACTGGGACAATTTGTCTACCGCCGAAATACCAGTGGAAAACGTGTGCCGCGCGATAATGCAAATTGTTTCGCTTTGAACTGGTTATTTTCTCGACAAACGGAATCTCGCGCGGCCAAACAGACCATCGGATAATATTCACTCTAATTAACGTTAATTCCGGGAAACGAAAGCCGGCGACTTGTTTCCGTTACCGCGATTCCGATTAAATTTGACGAAGCTTGTTCGGATTTCGCGGCTTGACAGTTTCCCTGTTGCCGTTCCGAGGACGTTGATTCGACGCTTCGAAATAGTGCAGGTGGCTAACTTCTTTTACCGAATGCGAAAACGCTCTACGAGAAGAAATAATTGATTTCGTTTCTTTTTAGAGGAGACCTCTTGCAAATAAATCCGCGACTGTCATGCATCGCTCTTAGTTAAACGATGGAGATCAATTTTGTCTGCTTTTGGAAAATCAGTATCTGCAAATGTCTCGTTTCACCGCCTCGTCTCATTGATGCAATTCTCTGTCTATCTTAATTCGCATACTGAATTAACAATAGCAATATTTCCTGGGAAAGCAAATAAAATCGAAGTTTTTTGCAAAATGTATGAAGTATATAGGGGATGTATGAAGTATATATGGGATATATAGGAAATGTATGATGTATATAGGGGATAAACGTCGCATGAGATAACAATGGGGATAGCAAATAAAATTTTCTTTCATTTATTGACGCGTTAAAGTAGTTCTAATAGTTATAATGTATCTTATAATAAAATTAGATAATTACAGTGCTCTGATAATATAATGTAATAATGTAAATCTATATGCATGAGTATACTAATCCATATTGAAACGAACGGGATTGTGACGTCAAGTGAAACAAAGGGGAAACTGACTGTGAAGTAATAAATAATGCAAAATTCTTGTAACTCGTACATAATGAACACAGTAATTGTTATAATAACAGTTAAGCATAGAATAGCATCACTGAAATAAAATTAGTCTATTATAGTAAATGTTAATTTAAGCTGCTAATTATCACAAACACTGATGAACTTCGCGTAATTTATGCAACTTGTGTAAACATTACATTTTAATATCTTCCGGAGGATACTTTCGCATAAAATCTGTAAGCTTATGTTGCAGCAAACCGGGACACATACATATTTCAATGATACTTACAATTAGCTTTTACGCGAACAAAATTGAAATTGACGGTGCGATAACCTCTTATAAAAAAAGTTTTTCCAAAAATTCCGCCACAGGATGTCCACAATTTCGGTCGATATTCCGGTCTAAAATAAAAAAAGTCCAGGAGATTCTTAATTTGGCGAGTCTGGTTATAACAGGGAACCGAAGAAAACAGTCGATAATTAAAAACACGATGAAAGTTCAAAATTGAAATGTCAATATTTTTTATGTTCCTTTTTAACTTTATGGAGCTAAAAAAGAAAAGTTTTTCGATTCATCTGGATTCGGATTGCAGCAACGTACGAACCGAACATGTACGGTAAAATTTTAAGCCAATTTGTCAAATGGAAAATATTTTTGTCGTCATTATTGCACAGATCTGAGACTTTGTGTTCGATAACGATCGTTTATCACATTATATAAGTATATATTATATGCATTAACACAGTGAACTGATCTGAGAAAGGACTGATCTTTCGAATGTTTTAAAGTCGAATTAGACATGTCGTTTAGTGTTTTCGTTATCTTGTCCTAAATAAAAGTACTCCATTCATGGCAGCGCTTCTCCATAATGTCAAGGTTAGGTGGTATACTCGTCAACGCAAACATTTCTCGACACATTTTCTTCGAAAAGTACCTAAAAAAAATCGTTAGGACGATGTTCTCTAAGAATCTGCAGAAAAGTCAATTTACCAAAGCTCCACGGAAGGAACAGCCAGTTTATTTCTCTCTATAACCGTAATTACGATCGACCGGATAAAAACCATCGACGTGAGAATTAAATTGATAGGGACCAGGAGAGCGTGGAATCAGATCGGAGCGATCGCCTAAAAAAGGGCGTAACGCGAGATAAGAAACACCCAGGTGCATAGATTTGAATTGCTAAGCTCGAAAAGGGCCGCTAGCTCCGATATTAATCAGCCCTGAAATCCATCTTCGCGCCGCAGAAAAATAAGGAAACGCGGAGGCCGGGCAAGATTTACCTTGGTTCGGCGGCAAATTACCATAGCCGGCGCGCGTTCTCGAACTCAACGCGCCGAGAAATTTACTGCCGATTCGAAACGAGGACCGTATTTTTTGTCCTCGGGTCACGGCGACGACGAGCGGGAGCGAGCAAAGTCGTTCGGCCCGTCTGGCAGGGCTTACGGTTACGCAGGAAACGAAAGAGCCGCCGGAGCAGGACGATTTGTCCCGAGTCGAAATATCTGCGAAAAATCAAGTGAACGACCATGTAAATCGCCCTCGTCAATTTTATTTTACGGCGGGGCGCCGCGCGCCGTCTGTGTCCGGCTGATCGCCGAGCGAGCCGACGCGATGCGCGTCACGGCGATTTATGGCGCGCGAACCCGCTTAACATTTTTCCTAATCAACTAACCCGTCCGCGCTTTTAACGCGGACTTTTTCTTTTCAAATATTGTGGTCTGCGCGCCAGCGTGCGCTTAATTAACCCCTTGTGCGGCGATTTATCCCGTGACGCTGGAATTGCTTCGCCACGAATTATCTACGAATAGATTGGGATGGATGAATAATCTTGGTCGCCTTGAATTTTTCCGTTATTTAGGGTGGATTATTTAAACTACGGATTCAACACGTTCCCGGACGCGAATACTATAGCAATATAACCTTAATATGAATGCTATTATGACCGAATGACCAAACAAAATTTCGATGTCGCAATTAGTTTAAGAATAAATCTACCTGCCTTTATTATTTAATAAAATGCGATTACTTCTGTTTGTACCGATCACGAAGATAATATTTGTATATTTTTGCTGTAATTTGTCTCTTTTGCAAACGATTTCATTTGTGTTCACGTATACTAAGTTAGCTAAAATAATGCCTAAAATTAAAACTGAACATTAAGACTTATTAGTTAACGAAGTTCGAGATAAACATTTTGAGTGGGTCCAAGATAATTTATTCGTTCATTCAGCCTTTTATGAGAGAGTGCCAGTTCATTAAACTATGCATGCAGTTATATATAATTTACAATTCACCTAATGCATTCATCATAATAAAACTATGCATACCATTGGTCTCTCCATTTGCCTTAATCATGTTTTAACGAGATTATTATAGTTACCATATATATACAGTCTCATCTCTAGGCGACGTTCTCGTCACACACACGCTTTATATTGTCTTTCCACCGTATCATCTCGATCACCGAAAATGGCGACGTAAAACACTGACGTGCACACACACGCATAAGTACTAGCAGGCCGACACACATGTTTGTTGCGCGTAGAGTATCGTATTGCGACCAATTGTTAACGAATCGCTGTGCTGTATTTTTGGTCGCATATTTGTAGAAACCATTTCCATGTGTATAAATAGAGCAGTGCAGGACTTTATTTATTGCTGCATGATGGCCGGTGATGAAATGACTTCAGCGAGACAAAGGAGAATGGGGTGAATGGGACGGTTTTGTTTTGGATACAATATCAAAAAAAACTAAAAGGCTATTGTATTTCTATTAGCTGCCATTTGAAAGGTCAACTATCCGACTATAAATGTAGGTGATACCATTAATCTGCTCGCACATTCGCGTGAATTTTTTTGATTTTTGAAAAAGTGTATTTTGCCTCTTTCATAACTCGATTCAGGCAGCCGATTTTATGCATTCGTAGTAACAAAGAGAATCTGAAATGCAATAGGAAGGTTAAAAATCTGTAATAATATCGATATAATGTCTTTAACCTACTAAAGTTATTGAAAAATTAATAAATTCCTAAGTTACTCTCATTTTTTACAACAGATGTAGAACATTTTTATTGCGCTTAAACATCCGCAGACTAATTACAATTCACGAATTGTTGTGATTTATATCACAATAGTTATCGTTACAGTAAAGTTCTAGTTACAGTAAATAGTTGTCGTTACGCCTTTTTCAGTATTATATGTAACCGTGAGATCGATATAATTTTCCAATGCAAAGAAATTTATTTTATAGTACGTTTGTTCTTGAGTGAGCTTTAATAATAGCCTGATGAAATTATCCGAGTACTAGACACTGGACAACCATACGCAAAATACGACATTTAATTTAAATTTTAAAAAGTCGGAAGCGTCCATGAAATCTCATCTGCATGTCTGCCCACGCAGAAAATATTCACATCACATTATATCTCTCTTCATATCATGCAAATATTCTATATAAACTTTTTTTGTATTATTCCAAGTAAAATTCAGGACAGACGAAGTTAAGATCCCTGTGTATTTATTCTAACGTAAGTTCATATTTACCGTGACCTTTTAATATTTATAATTACGAAGCGGTATGCCACTCCGACTGTCATTTATTGTATTTACGTTCAATAAAATAATTAATTACCGATTTTTATTAAATTTTGATAGCAAATACAGTGTCACAGCAATATTTGACCAAATATTAGTGAAACATGCCTCAAAGTTAGGGATAAACAATTTGTTTGTTTGAATATTTTGGAAATTGTTAAAAATTATGTATGTACATTCATTAAGAAACCTAACTTGCATTGCAAAACTAAAAAACTCCTGAAATGTACATTAAAAATAGACTACTCGAAGAAATTTCTCCAAATTAAATGAAGATTAATATAACACTTTAATATAACAATGAGTAGGAGAAACATAAAATACTGCAACCATTCGAACAATTTCAAAGTATTATTATATTAACTTTAAAGAATAAAATTAATTAAAGAAGATAAAATTCTAGGCTACTGCAGCTCGTTCTAATCGTGGTAGAGAATTTTGATTCGCATAAAGATCCGCAGTCATACGTACAAAAACGATGATAAAAACAATAAATAGAGTTTGGACGTTACGCAATCATAATGAAAATAACTAAATCTAATGTAAGATGGTAACAATTTTTAAACACACTTCAAAAACACTAAAACGTTAAATGTTAAAACATGAAACGAATGCACAAGTATCTTGGATCTTGTAGCAAATGCGACAATTTTGATTTTGCACAACCATTCGCAGTCTAATAATAATCAATAAACGCATTCTACCTGCGACCCTAGAAAAAGGTTGAATAATTCAGCAGTATGAAATATGAAGTTTGCGGTCAGCCAATAAAATTGGTGTAGCTCCGTTTATTCCCACATTGCGGTCCGTCGACGACACCGCGTCGTCCTGTTTACTTCCACTGCGGTGGTCGGCGGCTTTCTGTATTTCTAATCAAACGTTCTACATAGCCCGAAACGTAAGTGAAACCTTGTTACGGGTCGTTGAACTCTAACACTTTCTTGCGCCGCGTACCTGATAGAAAGAAAAACGTTGAAGGAGTTCGTTCCAAGAAAAGGAGCTCTTCCGAGAGCTTCGAAGAAGTTCGCTTTTAATAGCGGCTACCATTATAGAATTCGTGTGAATTGTTCAGAATCCTGCTACTATATTCGACACGGTTGGTCCTCGAGAAAATTTCAGGTGAAATAGCAACTCTTTGAATTTGTACGAATTTAACCTGTGTGGAGATATCAAACCGGCGCTGAGATGACAGGTGGGTATACATATAAAACATCTCCTCTGGAAACTGAGGTGAGAATATGGCTCGGAACAGCTATTCTATTTTTACTAATATTTGTTATTGTATATATCTACAGGTTGATGTATACAATACTACACCAATACTACAAGAAGCGCGAAAAATAAAACGAGGGTTGAAAAATATTTAAAGTAAGAGACCATGTTAGCATTGATTAGTCGCGATCGTGAACAAATGTCTTCTATGTATTGATTTCTTACTTTGAATTCTTAATTAGACGTTCTTACAAGACCATAACTGTGATATTGAATGTGAAAAATCGTTGGATAACAATTATAGCTTTTATGCAATTTTTTTTTAATTAGAAATAATAGTTACGTGTAACTAAATGTTTACTTTCGTCGACTGCGAATAATTCTAGACCATGAACTTTTATGCAAAATAAAAAGTTTCCAAGACGATGTTTTGACGAATCGAAAGACTATAGTGACAGTTATTTGTAATCAAGAAATTGGACTCCTTTATGTATACCGTTTTATGAACAATTTCTCTTAAATTTCGCAATTGATAACATTTATTTGAATAGTAAACGCTATTTTGTTACTGACCCATTTTTCAGACAAATTTTTTATATAACTGTTATTTTGGGTCTCTGTTGGTGGCATTTGAACATCTTCGAAGCGACGCCCGTATTTTCGCCGCCTGGTAAACTCGAGCACTGAATCAAACGGCCAAGAATTTGGACATCACTTGTTCCAAGGTTTGGAATCGTTAATTGCTACAGGAGTAACGAATCGACCCAGTTTAGGACCGCCAAGATACACAGAGTCCGGCTAAGCAACCTTCCCGCAGTGTACATCCAGTAATTCGTATGCTGGCGGTATGTCAACTTCGAAACTTAATATCTCCGGAACGGCTGGTGCAAAGTGCGCGAATCCCAAGTGTTTTCAAAACATTCAGATTTATCTAAGAAAATGCAGTGCACGATATGCACACGTGGACAAATGTGTCCGTGGCTTTAAGAAAAATTGCCGCGTGTCGCAATTCCAAAAAAAAATCAATTTATGCGTTAATTTAGCGGTGGAATGTAGGATTCGTGTAATTTGCCAGGGAAGAATCAAGAAAACAAATTCGATAGACTCAAAAAATGAAAAATCATGGAAACACTAGTATTGAAAAATTTGTTGCCCAACACACAGTTTGGACGTCGCAGAACAAATTGGACGATTTTTAAAGACTTTCTAGACTTATTGTTCTGCTGTTGAAATATGTGGGGACGGCGAAAGTATTCAATTTGAGAGTTTATTCCATTCACTGCGAATAATAGAAGAAACGTGCGCAGCACGAACGCGATTCTTCGATCAATCAAGGTTGCATGCCGCCTACGAATACACTGATGTTCGCAATTGAAGACTCGTTACGGCTTTGATTAAAAATTATCGGTGTTTATCATCTTGCTGCATACTTTTCTTTCGAGGATGTTATTGCACGTAGCGAAAAAATAAGTGTTTTCATAAAGATTTTCTCAAATTTGAACGTCTCCACTGCAGACTTCTACCATCTTTATGCCACTGAAATCATCGTAAGTTCAAAAACTCCTCGTTACAACGAGTTCGTAAAATCGTATCGATAAATCAAATTTGTGCTTTATTCGGTCCAGAATGGGAATTCCGTCATTGACATTAAAATGTGCACGCACTTGTACTTTTACGTGCATTTAATGCATCGTATATTAATGACACGATGGTATGTAGAGAAGTATTTAATTAACTTTCATCCACAGTGTAATAAAACGGAAACACGAAGTGCAATAAATCGTGCATCACGTTTTATGGGACTGCTGTACAGAGAAGACGTCAATATTGAAATCCATAGTTATTTATGTCGCAAAACATTCATTAAACTCTCTAGAGATAGTTGAATCCATACAATTTCTCAGGAAGAACCTTCTTTACTTTATCCATAAAAGTGAAAACGTTTCCGAAGAAAAAACTTATGAAAGTGGAAGTAAAGGGTTTAACCCGTAGAACGAACTCCGCGAGATAGATTATAGATTTCTTTCGAGGAAGTTAAGACGCGAGAGATAGTTAAACAAATATTCGAAATGAACTAACTTTTCACGCTAATCTGTTACATCTCCCCAAATCTATTAGTATCCTTCTTAATACTATAATAATACGGATGTCGACAAATAATCGATATGATAAAACTCAATTTCTCCATTGCAATTTATTTCATGATATGTTTAAGGTCGATGGCACGGCAGTGAAAGCGTTAATAAAACTGACAAGCGCGCGTTCTCACGAGCCGGCAGAAGAAAAAGTATCGCCATAAATTTCGGCCAGCGGAATATCACTTTCGATTCGGTAGGGCTGGCAGAAGCAAGGAGAACAGGGCTCTCAATTGCCGAGAACGAAAGAACTACAAAGATTCTATCACCAAATAACGATACCCCAAAATTAACCATGGTCACGCGAGCACCGCATCCATCATGCGGGCGGGCTTGCTCCCGTAGATACTCGCCGGTATTCAAAATATCGCGATAGAGGATGATCCAGCACTTCGGCCTCGGGCAATAGCGGCGAAACGAAAAAACTACCTGGAGGAAACGCCGCGAGCCGATATTTCGCATGCTACGTATCAATCGGATGGCGACCATCGAGGCTTCGAGAAGCGAAAAAAGGAGGACAGCGGAAGTAGCGGGTCCGGTTTCACGGGGATGAAGGGATTAGCGCGAGTGCATTATATTCCCGCACGCGGTCGTTTCCCCAGACAGTGGTGCAAGGTTAAATTCACATCGGGACACTTTTTCCTTCCAGGAATTGTTTCGACGGCTAATCCTCCGCCCGAGTGTGAAAAAAGATACTATTTTTCTGTATTTACATATTGATTTTTCTATCGCGCGTTTGTCAACCCGACAGTACACGCGGGAATTTCTAAAACAAAAATACCTATTGTCTCTTCGATGCCTCTTTATTAAGATTAATATAACATAACAGTATAACATAATTAATATGATATCAATTCTGATTGTCGATAATGGTTATTCGCAATCATTATATCATTCCGGCTATCCAATTCTAACCAATTAAAACAATTTTCGTTATCTATAATTATCATTCGTAATCAAAAAATACTGTGGCCATTTATCATGGTTATCGGTAAACGAAAACTATTTGCGTCATTTATAATGGTTATCAATAACAAAAATCATATTCAGCGATATTGAAGGATGATATCTGAATTTTCTCTTGTTTTGGTTACCACAGTCATGGTATCCGATTTACAACGATACCTCCGCCACTTGTTTTTGACGACCCCGCTCGCCCCTACATTTTTCTGCGGCGGATTCGCGGTTGCCGTCGGATCAGGAGCACGCGGTCGTTGGAGATCGACGGCTCGTCTCGCGGCGAAACGAGTCGCGCGCGAAGACTCTTGCGAGCGATCGGTGCAGCGCGCCGCTCCCGCCTGCAACCCTTTCCGGTGCATCCTCGGTCCACGGTGCATTCGGCGAGCCTCTTTCTCGCGCCTTCCTGCGTCCGTTCGTTCTCCATCTATCATACGTACACGTAGGTATACGCGCAACATAAAGTACACACGAGGAGAGCGCATAGAAGGTAGCGGCAAGTTTTTACGGGGCGGCCGGTCGGTTCGAGTGAATGACCGGTCAGAGACGCCTCTCGCTCTCGTCTCGCCCCAATCCGTTAGCGCGTTTCTCTTTCTCGCCCGTTGATCCTCGACCGCGCACCGCACCGCCGCGCCGGCAGAGGATAGGAGAGAGAGAAGAGAGACTACTAGACTCGAACGGGGTGAAACGGGAGGGGGGGGGGATACGAGGCAGGGATACGAGAGAGGGAAGGCGAGAGGAGAGGAGACCGAGCAGAGAGAAACAGAGAAATACCGAGCAGATAGAAGGAGAATCGAGCAGCCCGGTGGACTGCAACGCTGTGCAACGTGGCAAGTCGGGCCACGCAGCTCACGATGCATTAGGCGACGTGCACACTAAAACACCGTCGCGCCGTGTCGCGTTGCGTCGGGATCGACGAACGTATATATGTCCGACGTCAAAGCTGAAACGGAGCCGACGGCTGCAGCTCGACCAACCGGAGCCAACGGCTCTACGTTACATCCTACGGGAAACCCATTGTTTCCGTATTTCAATATTTCCTGCAACAGAGTCCCATTTTTTTCCTTCGCTGCCATCCCGAGCACCCTGCCAGCCGTTTTTATCGCTGCACGTTCGCGGTTCGACGCCGAACAACCCCCGACCACCCTCGCCGGCGCGATGCCCCGCGATGGCCTTGTTCGAGCCGACGATATCGTCGAACCCCTGTCGCGGATGATGTTAGAGATTACCGTTTGGGAGCGTGTACTAATGAGACCCGAGTGCACCGAGCCAGTGTCACGTGTGTTGTTATTAATGAACTGGAAATCCGTGTTCCCAATGGCCGAATGATGTTTGACTGCGTCGAATGTCTTGCAGTTTCGATCGCTTTCACTCGTCTCGAAATGGTTTTTAACATTGCTTTATATTCGTTAATCTATTAACCGGGGTTATGTTTGTCGCTTCACAATAAGGACTCTTCCTGCGCACAGTAAAGTTATGCTATCGCGACTAAAGCAGTTCAGAAAATCTATTTTCATTTGTTGATTATTAACGCTTTGCACTTCGATACCGCCGATACGGAAATCTTTTATTTATTAATTTC
>CM052153.1:10842146-10858156 GCA_028455555.1 Augochlorella aurata | reverse complement strand
ATTAATGATTGTCGCATATTCGGTTATTGTACTTTCGTTTCACGCACTTTGTAAAAGTAAAATAAAAACTTTCAATTTATTCGTCGATTTATTTCATGATTTTTTTCCTTTTTATACACATGAAATTGAACGCTCATAGAGGATTTCTATTATTTGACAATTTATCGAATATAGACAAAATTTAATAATGCGAAAATTCTCTTGAAAATAGCGCAGCTATTTTTAACGTCACCTGAGAGTCGCCGCTCGAGTGCAAAGGGTTAAAATATAAATTTGATAAAGTTAAAATTATTCTGAAAGTGACGTAACAATTTTCGTCGCTTTTAATTTTTAAGTTGAAAGAAGATAGAGACGGACAAGATAGAAGACACTGAACGTTTGCAGAGGAGAAAGGAGCGTTTTCCATAAAGGGGCAGAATTTTCTCCACACCCTGTTTAGAGTTTGGGTAATCGATGGCTTGGCAGATGACAGATGCTGGGCAAGGACCGCGAGGATTTTTTCGATACGCGTAATTGGCGTTGTTCATTAACGGGCGACGTGCTCTAGCTTCGTATGACGAAATATCAAGCTATCGATAAGGCTGACGAGTATTAGTGGTTAGGAAGCTTGTCGGGGTCTGCGAAATTTTAACTCGGCCCAACTTCCGCTGCTATCACGGGCGAAGAAGAGTATTAAGAAGTTGGATGAATCATGAATAAATTCGCCCGATAAATGGTCGTCTTTGTACAGGCCAAGTTTCTTTATACCTTTACGACGGGATGATAAAACTTGTCTCCCGAAGGCACTTGAATTATTAGCGCGCGCAAATAGAACGAGCTGTCGTTCATGTTGCTCGCGAGTTGCCACGCTGTTAATTTTCCCGTGTAACCCAACCGTACCGTGCACCGTATAATCTCTACATTAATTCTTTACACAACGATTTAAATAGCTGCGCAACACTTTTCACCGGCGCGATAATTAAACCATTGTCTCGGACGTGTTTGTCGCATTGTATTTACTTCAAATATAAATTCTCGTATTCGTACGTCATTTTACAGAAATTAAAGAGAAGTTTGCTTCGTCACCTTCGACACCTTCATCGTAGAACGAAAATGAAAGTGCTACTACTAGACCTATTTATACGTTTCGTTGCCTTTCAAAAATCTGCAGATGCCATGAAGGCATAAATACTCGCAGTCTAGTTATGAGTATCTAAGGAGATACTGCGAAGCATTTTACTACTGATACTTAAGAGATTTGTGCAATATTTTAACCTCTTAAGGGGTAAATAAAATGAGAATGTGTAGTAAACAAATATCTACTTTTTATATCAGTTTTATAGCTTTTATTATATTCGTATTATACGAGTTTTGTTTAGATTATGTTATATATATATATTATAGATTATATGAAAATCATGATAGATCATGATAGATCATGGTGGGCCTTTTGCATAATTACTAGAAATCGAACAATGCGATTCTTGCCTGTACCGCGTACGAATTAAATAATTAAAGGATTAAGCATAATGAGGTCTGTAATAAAAAGATACAAATGTATACAAATTAACATTTTACATAGTAGCAAGTTATTCCCGTTTGCATTAGCATAACGTGAAAATTACATACGTATTTAAATAATAATGCGTTTCATGCTTCATTAATGAATTCTTGTCACATTTTGTATATTTCACAGTCGCACGCACGATATTGAGATAAAAAGTTGTTAATATAATTAAAGCATTCTAAGCAGAATTTTATTTTTTACATTAATTTCTACACGCTTTGCAGTATACTTATTTTATATTAAACGCAAATCAAAACATGTTGAAATTCTAAAATTTTAGAAAGATTCGAATTAAAGAAAAGCTTTTTCCATCAAGTAAAAAATGACTCATCGTAAAAAAGTATAAAAATGCTACTAGACCATATTAATTTACACATTTTCTTGAACCGTAGATGGATAAAGATAATTTACACATAAATAAGTTGCGTCTCGATCTCTTTTTGCACTGTCCAATCTCTCTTTGAGCTTTGATAGTTCGTTTTTCTGGCCTCCAGCATACTCGAATATCAAAGATCGTATAGTCAGCGATGTAACAGAGACAGCGACGATAGAATTCTCGTTAAGAAATTAATATGCTAATCGCAATATTGGACGTAACTAAATATGCATCTCGCATTTCGCTTTCAAAGGAGAAGGAAACTATCCTGCGAGATAAACCTCCTGATAAAAGAAAATGGACTTCGGACGATTTTTAATGAAAATCTCCTAGGAATAAAGTAAAATAATCAACCGCTGAAAAATATTGGATCGAACAACGAATAGCCTGGAACTGAATCTAACGTTTGCTCGCGCAGACCGATAATAGGTCTGCCATGCAGCGAGTACTTATGCGAGTTAATCGTGTTATCGGATCATCCGGATAATACAATTACACGTGCCATCCGTAAAAAGTATAAATACACACGCGCCTTCACGGAAATGGCTTGGCTAGCCTGAAAAACTTCGCCGGCCGATGGCCCGATAAACCAAAATATGGAGATTTTTCGGTCAGTGAATAGAAAATAGCTGACCGTGCAGCGACCTTTTGTCAAATTCAGATCGGTTCTTCGGTTTCTCTATCGGTTGTATCGATTCCGTGAATGTGCACGATGGAACGAGAGAGTATCGACACATCCGTTCGGTTTTCAAATATCTTCAAACACAAAGGCGACATGCGGATATAACCTAGCGAATCCTCCTCAGTTTTCGGAACGCTAAAATCCAGTGTTCGGAAACATTTAATGACTCGCTTTCCGGTTATTCAGCGAAAGGAAATATTTTGTTGCGAAATCAGCATTGGCACGCTCGTTTCGAAGCATATACGTGATCGCAATTGTAGGGAAAATGGAACGCATCAATTTTTTCTTAATTTTTAGTTATCCTTTTATAGTTCTCGAAATTGCAATAATAGATAAGTAAACCATACAGTATTTGAATTTTTCTCACATGCTTAGATAAAACGCTTGTAAAAGCGATTTTACAAATGTTTTCGCGTGCGTTGTATAACAATCTACTCCATCTATAATCTCGAATAAATTCAAATCGTTTCCTCCAATTCTAAAAAAGTTATTTAATTATAAAAAGTAAAGAATTCGATGCACACGCATATGTTGTAACAGAAATTAATATCTTATTAAACATTATATTTTTAAAAAGATAGTATTAGCTATTCACCTTTGGTGCTCGGTAGTTCCAGTATTAATGAACGACCTTTCAATATCAACAGAGTTTGGCAGACATAACATTTAAAACAGAGTTCAATTATTTTCCAACTATACTGATGTAATCTTCGAACTTTCCCCGTATAATACACACCGCGCCGTTCCGAGTTGTTCAGTTTAACCCGCATATTTATTAAGTGTTTGAGTACTTTTGTAATCCACCGATGTTTCGCGCTTGTGCTAAATGTACTGTAAATGCCGCAAATTCCGTTAAATAGTTCCGTAATTAACCGTTGCAATATACAGAATCCCCACGTGTACTCCCACACGTATGCAGCACGTTAAAAGTTACAGATACAAGCTGCGTTTGAATAGTATCGCGAACCTCCGCAGCAGTGGATACGTTGCATGGTATACATTTAAAGATATTCCAGAAAACAGTGGTCGCGCAACACTGTTTCTGAAATACCGCAGATTAAAGAGTTGTATCGAGTTGAACCCCGATGACTATATTCGGAACAAGCTTTTATTGGAGACAATTGTTTCGCCCAATACTTTTTGAAGCACTGATATACAGGTAATGGAAACATTCGGACACCTTCTAAAACGGAATAACTGTTTCTAAAACTGAATTAAACGCTTTGAATTTCTTTTTAGATGATAGAGGAACCAGTCTACTAGACCGCGACAACTATTGCTTGGAATAGCAAAGCACATCGCTTCAATCATGACGGATTTTGCCACGGACCCGTGCGAACCACTTTCGATATGGTTTTTTAAAAGCAGTTTCAGTATCATCCTTACCCTTTGCGCGAGGAAAGGCTCGAGTTTGTCGCGAAAGGCTTCAAAAGACCGTTTTATCGTATTTGTCTCTTGCCGCTCGCGTTGAGCCCAGATTTGGAAAATCGCCGACATTCTCGATCGTTTTACAACATCGTCGCATTTCAAGAAATAAAATTACCGAAGACGACGCACTCGCCTCCCGACGTATCGAAAGAATCACCTTCCCATACGACAAGAGACACGATATCGAACATTGGCCGCGAAGATCGAAGAAAAGCCTCGAATTCAAGCAAAACTCTCGCGAAGCCAGTTCCCAAATAAATTCCAACGTCGCTATAAATCGGAACGTAACCCACATTTCTTTCAGACACGATCTCCGCGGCACTTTGCATACGGGGGGCTCATGAAACGAAGAAGAAGAAGAAGAAGAAGAAGTTAAGGGAATAAAAAGCGCGGAACAAGTGAGCAAGATCGATCTTTCTCTTATCTCGGTCTCATTGTCGTCAGAAATAACGACGGTTGGTCGGGCGCGGGGTAACACTCGAGCGACAAAAGTTGCGACTCGACTCTGCGGCGCTGCCGGATGCCGGTGGGGATGAAAAAGCCGGAGGGTGGCGAAAGGGCGTAGCGGAGGGCGAAAGGGAGAAGGCGACCGTCGGTAGACTCAATTAGCCCCGCGGAAAACTTTCCTCGTGGGATTACGACGTCAACAACGTCCTCCTTGGCCAACCGACGTTCCGCGCGCGCCCGTCGAAATTGCAGCTCGTCGAAAAGGCACTCTTCCAGATAGCGGAGCCAGCGAGGCTCGCTGTTGCTGATCCTACGGATCGTTCGCCGTGTTCCCAGCCGCCGCGTTTCCCTTGGTCCTTCTCGTTTTCGGTTCCGGTTCCGCTGCTTCCCGTTTCTCCCGTTTCTCCCGTTCCACTCGTTCCCACGAACGCGAAAGCGACCGTCCTCGGCTTATCGGCGTCTTTCCCGACGGAGGAAGCTCCCGTGGCGCCTAGGCGGCGCGAACAACCCCGAGGAACCGTTTCGAGGGTGCTCCTCGCTCCGGCGAATCGTCTGACCGTTTAACCGTTTCACCACGCTCGACCGACGGACGGTCGAACCTGCGCGAAATTGATTTTTGCCACGCTGCTGTAATTTCGTTCTTTATCGGACGCTGCGCCGGCTGACTGACTCTGTCTTACCTTTACGGTCAATTTCCGTCGGTCCTGTCTACCGGGATCGGGCGGTACTATTCGTTTCATTCGAATTTTCAGAAGAATTCCTTTACTGCTTTCACTGCTGCGACGTTCATAAACGGATCGCGGGGTCCTTTGCGATGTCCTTCGGCTTCTGATGTCGGCCAGTAAATTTGAATAGTGTCCGCTTGAGGTGACAGAACCCCGGTTGTAGAATTTTGTATAAGCTCATAATGAAATGAGACTTATATAATTTTGTGACGTAATATAAAAATATATTAGATTTACAATTTGAGTAGAATTTTTGCGAATAACTATTATTGAGGGATATTGAAATTACACGTAACCTGTAGAATTTTGTAAAGATATGTATGTAGATTTACGATGAAATTAAATGATATTATTTTATAATGAAATATACAAATGCATTAAATTTACAATTTTAATATAACTTCATGAATAATTATTGAACGATAATTATTTATAATGAAATTAAATGATAATTTCGTAGAGTCGGACAGAAGAGAGTAAATACTAAGAGATTTCAAATAAGAATGGATTAAATAATATTGCTGCAGTGTCACCAAAAAAGAAAAATATTAATATCTATGCAAATTTGAAAATTAATTTTTCGTAATAACGCATTGAAATGATCAAATTTCGCTAAAATCATTTTCATATGTTACCTATATGATACATTTTTATGTAAACTAGTTCAACGATTCAATATACTAATGCAGAATGCACTCCTAAATGTGGCAAGAAAATCGAGTTCCATATTTTTAATATTTACATGTCACGAACGTTTGCAAATCTGGGACAAAAAGCCGCAGGAATATTGAAAATGCATTAGAAATGAAGTATGCTCACGTGTTGGCAGGCGCTGATGAGAGATTGTTCGGACTTCGTGATTTTTGCACTTGATATTCTGACTATTGACAAAGACATCAACTAAAATAGTAACAAAGAGATTTGAGTTTTTATTGACAGGGCCGACGCTTTTCTGAAGATAATGTTTGCGAATTCATTTTACAGGAAAAGAATTTCACATTTTCGAGCTAACATTAACTCCGAGAACTGTAATATATAATTACCATTTTGATATATTAACACAATATTTACTCACAATAACTTAATCGTTACTATTGTTATTAAAGCTTAACATTGATTTTACTAAGAAATGATTCTACTCACAAATTCTAGTCACTTTACTTTAATCGACGAAAAGAATTTTAATAAATTCGAATACGTTGAAATATAGACTGTGGTTTGCAATTTCTTCGTAGGTTATCAACAAATGTAGGATATAATACATGCAAGAAAACATTGTGTAGGACAATTTCTCAAAGTTTCCAGAAGCGCGATTTCACAGTTCCGAAGATTTTGCGGTGCCCACATAAAAAAAGCAGTTCCAAGAAAGACGTACGAAAAGTTTCAAGGTAACATTTTTCTGTGACAAAGAAGATTTTTGAAATCGTACTTTAAGTTAGCTATTCTGGGACCGTACAGCAGTGCTTGGTTCCTCGGGAAAATTGTTGACGGTCTCCGTTTTGAGTCGTTTCCAGGAATTGTCGTGTTATTTTCCCAGTCTCCACCATCCTCGCTGAAACGTTACCCTGTCGCCCGCTGCTTTACACAAGTTCTAACTTCCTCAACCAATATTAAAATGCGGCATTCGAGTATTCTTAACGAACCGCCAATTATCCTCTCGTCTCGCGATTTATTTTCAAGGAAACGTGCGCGAGAAATTGTCGCGAAATAAAATATTTCTGCCATTATCTAATATATATTGATATAATGCGAACACTATTTCGTTTCTAATAAAGCGATGCTAACATTGAATAAAAATTGGAAAATAGTCTTTTTAAATTACAATGAAATTAAGAAAAAATTCTTATAATAATTGAAACCATCGTGATCGAAATTTATGAATTATTTAAATTCCTTTTTAATATTGTATACTTTCTAATTGTTCATTGTAACTATGATGTCACAATTTTAGAAAAGAGGTCGTGTCATAAGAATTTCTGTTTCCACAGTCAGAAGAAATGTATATGGTTTTGTAACATTTATATATTCGTCTCTCGTTTAATTCGAGACTGGCGCAGAAAGTTTTTACTGGCGAGAGACGTCGCTTCTATTTAAGGGGTTAACAAGACAGACTGGCCACTGAAATAGCGAAACAATTTCCAGACTTTCAATTACTATCGCGACTTTTAACCATTCGACGATATTTCGAGTCTCTTATAACCCAATTATATCAGACACATGCGTAGACACATGATTGAAAGGATACTTGTCACGTAGAAAATTATAAAACAAGGTGCTCCAGCATCTGACATTCTACTCATGTCTTTTCATTATTATTAATCGATACTAACATCTAAAATTAATTTCATCCAGCGACTTATATGTTACACGAGTTAACGATATTTAATAAAATATTAAACGATCAAACAGATTCTACATTATACCGTTTAAACAATGAAAACAGACAGAAAAATGTTACATTTTAACTTTCCGGTGCGACGTTTCGGAGGAGAAACGAATCGATCATCCGAAGATAAGTTCGTGCTAAAGCCCAGTTAAATTAGGCGATAAATTGGATAATAACGTGACGAAAAAGAGTATTATACGTCGGCTGGTGTCCCCGTACTTCAACAGATTTGAAAAGTCCGGAGACGTAGAAATATCTGCACGAGTCACGCTGAAGGCATTCGCGCTTGTCCTCGCACGCGAGGATACCGAGTTAAGTGGGTCACAGCCCGTAATAATGGCGTCTTGAAGTTGAAGGTAAAAGTCGAAGCTTAATTGATATCCGAGGGAAGAGCTTTTCCACTCGATTAACAGGTTCAACTTTCCCCCGGATTAACTAATGTTTATTTGTCCAGAGCCTCGGATACGCTCGCTCGAACGCTTCTCCTGTTCGGCGCGGTCGTTCTCGTTTCTTTTATCCGTCTGTCTGATCTTCCCGAGCGACGTTGTCCTTTTCGTTCGTCCTCGTATTCTCAGTTCGGTTAGTTACTTTAAGTTTCTTCGTTCGGGTGGGCGACAAGCCGGAACGCGGGGTTGGCGAGGGAATAACACGTCACGTAGCTACGGTGCTTCGAGAGTTCTCGCAATTCCAGCGGGCCATTCGAATGGACTGGCTTTCGAAATGGGCGCGATCGTTGTTTAAACTTGGGTTATTTACGTTCGCGGGGATGGAAGATTCGCTGCTCGATTCGTATCCGATCGAAAAATAGCGATTCGTAGCCTGTTTCCTTGCGCCAATTTCATTTTCTACGGAAGCTGTGCTGCGAGATTCTGAGGCGTTCCTCGGGGAACAAAACAGCTCTTCAGTATCTCCGCCGTTCACCGTGAACAGAAAGTCTTAAGCGCGGAATAGAAAAATTCGAAGGAGGGGAAAATCGTTTAAACGGCACAACGAAAAATTCTTCGGCCTCTGTGTATTGTGCCGCTGTTGGAAAGACAGATTGCGAGGGCAAGGGTACGCTCCTTCGAACTTCGAATGGGGCACGTGAATAGAAACATGAAGAATAAACGAAACAGAGGACTCGACGACAAACGAAATTATTCGCTGTTGCTCCGTTTCCACTCGTTCTCGGTATAGGCTTGAATGTTAACTAACCTGACCCGCGAACATTATCGTTCCAGTTAACAGCGAAAACACACTTCGCCGTGTCTTTGTGGCAGGGAAACGAGGTCGATAGGAATGCGATTGTAGTGCCATCAATTAGTCTCGTACCCTGCGCAGATCCAATTTTTCATCTCCGCGTAATACTGAGTAAAAAAGTTGAATTGTGCTATTATCGTATTTTACCTAAAATAATTTATATTAGAAGACGGGCTAAGAAACGAAGTGCCTTGTTTCTTAGTTTCAATTTTATCTTAGTCCTGATACATTAACACCAGTGACACCAGTGAATTTATTTAAACTTTCTACGATTTTTATCAAAATATGTGCTTCGATGAAGAAGGTTGTGTCAAAATTTCCAACAAAAACATTTCCATGGTGTCAAGAATTGTGAAAGAACAAAATCGGAAACCGGTCATTTTGACTGCTTTGGTAAATCTAGTGTTGAGTGAAGCATTTTCAACAGTTTACCTGAGATAATCTGAACGTGGAATTGCAAGAGACATTATAAAATCTATATCGAAAGACGATGTGTTGATAATAATTTTAATGCGAAGTCTACTTATTTATATTATTTTGAGAATAAGAGTATGACTCTTCAATTTGTGTTTAACAATAAGTTTAATGGATATCCATATACTTTAATGAATTTATAAATTAACAATCAAAGAAATGAGAAAAGAATACGGTAACGTAAGCCATAATTATAGACACATTAATACCTCTGTTTTACGAGATACGAGTACAACGAATTTTCAAACACGTTTCTCCCATAGAATTGTTTCTTGTATTCGACTCATTTTAAAGCGTGTATTATAATTACCTAATTGTACATATGCGACGCATGTAGACTTTCGATACTGACTGTATAATAGTTGGAATGAAGTTTCCACACTCATTTGTATTTATTCTATTGGAAAAAGTAAATTAGCATCTCCTCGAATAACTCATCTAAAACTTTTCTTCACAGGCTTCTTGAATGTCGATCAATAAAGTGGTATATAAACCTGCAACTGGTCTAAAAGGATTAATGGAAAAGAATTTATATTCAGATTTGAATGAGTTCTCGAGGTAATTAGTTCGTTAGGAGAAGGTCAACTTCTTGTATTTTTTAAGTTGAAATTTGAAATGAAAGAAAAATCAGATTTCTGTTACAAATGCTGAAGCATCATTTAATTAAATAAAAATTGTAGTGCCTTTAAAACTTCCCTCCCTTTTCCTTTCTATATTGTATAAATAAATTATTTTTGTTAATAAAATAAACTTATAATGATAAGCTGTGAACTTAAAATAATAAGCTTAGAGCAAGCATGTTTATAGGAGAATGATTAATTTATTGAAAGGGTAAAGTACTCTGCTAATTACCGTGTATAATTAATGATAATGAACGTACGTGTTCCAACGTCTAACTCAACGATCGTGTAACGAAATCGCAACGATCGAGCATTTCCTGCTCCGAAATCTCTCCAAACCAATCACATCAACACGACCGTTCTCGAAACCGTGGAATCGCATTACACATATCATTTGTAATTGATTGTTTATGCGGACTGTGGGAAACAAGGAAGCATTTGACAATGGAATGATTGAAAGACTTTCACTTCTATGTGCTCGCGAAACGCTATTCGTATCATTGCATTATAAATCATTAATAAATGACTCCTATGTAAGCAGTGCTACGTCGACGCAATTAGACTTTCTTCCTTCTACCGGAACGCAGAATTACAGTCACCCGAATGAAAGTAAAGCAAATACTACAGAGACGCGAAATCGTGCGAACACTTTGTAAAGAAAATGTTGAATTTCCTCTGCTGGAACAGCACTACCCTAGTCAAATATATGTATATCTCTAATCGAGATTCATTAGAATTCAAAACATACGGGTGTGAATTTGTATCTTCCTTATTCGGGCTATTATGACAATTCGAATTATGAAATAGTCAACGTGTTATTGAAATTGTATAAATATTGTAATTAAAATTATATTATAAAAATTTTACGAATTCTCTTATCTTATGCTAGATTTTACAAATCAATTCCTCTTGGTAGAAATTCTATTATTGTTAATATTACTTGGTTTTTGTACTGAAAGTGAAAATAGATAGCGGTATTACTGATAAACTAACGAAATTCTTGCTTTAAGCAATAGAATACTATTTTATTCTATATTCGTCATAAGTTTAGAACACAGGACGACATTATTTTGATGCCATTAAATAATTTATTTCATTTGGTTGATGTATATATATATTTAATATGTGTGCAACCAAATAAAGAATTATTTATTTGACGAATTAAAAATATTAATGAACCCTCTAAATGAAGAACTACAAATATTTTCCTCAAATTGTAATAATCGGTATCCACAAATTACATCGAAAATTAGATTACCTGGTCATTTAAATAGTGCGGAGACTTTTAATTATCATAGCATAATAATTGTTCCTCTGCGATAAATCCAGCGTACATCTAACAAAGTTCCGTTCAAAATGGATAGGAAAACATATAAGTTTGCAGACTAGATGGCTCGATCGATCGGCTTGTTGTCGCAGTAATAGAGTTTAACGTAATTGAAACGTGCGAAGAGAAGCGTCAATTATTATGCATCATCATTGACCGGTCGAGGCGGATATTAATAATAACGTCCATCGATGTTATTTTCATTAGACTGCTACTAATGGATTCGCGTTGACACGCGACGATCATTAACATCCTTGACTTTATGTCGAAGTTCACGTTGTAAAGTAAACAATTCCTTTTCTAGGTGCTATTACAAACGCGGGAACGACGAGCATGGAACGATTGTGTAATTCTATAATGGACGGGAAACGTGCGACGACCTTCCGTCTCGAACAAGCTGATAATAAATAATCCAATTGGCCGGATGGAAATCCATTTCTGGAGGACAAAATGGCTTCTGTAAATATTGAAGTCTCGACGGACTTGAATGCAGCGCGAAAACCATCGGATCGATGTAAGGATATTTTCCGAGGTGCTGTTCCATCGAAGAACAATTTATCTTTTATTACATTTATTCATTTGTAGACGAGATCATGAATAGACTGATTCAATATTAAAATACAAAATTTATTTTGTACAGTTTACAGGACGGTTGGTGTGAGTGTAACAGGCTGAACGTTTCATTGGTTACACTCATCGCACAATAATATTATATTATAACATATAATATTTATTGCAATATTTTTGTGATTTCAATAATAATAGAAATCATCTAGTGTTATTTAATTCTGAATTTAATTCCACAAGAGATAACTCCGATGAGTAACCACACTACAATAGGACCAATAAGAGAAATGCAAATTCGTACATATATTTTTCAAGTACTAATAAATTATTAAGTTAATGAAAAATATTAATCATAAATGGCCGACTGCAGGTTGCATATCCCTAGTAATATTTTTTACTTTAATTTAAAGATGCATTTGCATTAATTTTTTAATTTTTATGTAACAATATAATAATAAACAATTCCGAGATAAAACGAAAGTTAGGGAATAGAAATGGAAAGTGTGATAAAAAATTACGGCATTATAATTTTCGTCAGCGAAGTAATATGTTGATGAAGTTAGGTATTAAAAATATTTCCAGAAGTAAAACGTGAAACTCGATTACTTGCGCAATAAAAATGTTTCCACCGTCGATTCAACTCTAAAACTCGAAACATGACGTAGCGAATTAACATATTCAATGTATGACGTACATTTCGAAGACATTATACGCCAGTGAAGCGTCATTACAATTTCTCCAACATCCTGACGTTCTCATCTGCGAAAAGCATTGCATTACGAAAACTCGGTACCAAGTCGCACTGGAATCCCGGAAGTTTTTCAATCCGGAATCGTTCTCGCCGTCTACTACAGCCCTACGGAATCCTATTCCCTGATTGTGTAACGCTTCATGACATATCTCCGCCATTCATCCTTCACGGTCGCCGCAAGAATAATTGCCTTCAATTTATTATATCGCCTATGACTACTCGGCCCCGCAGATAGAGGCGTCGATTAATACGTGTCACCGTCCTATCAACCATGCCACGAAGACGCGTACGCTTCAAACGAGACAAGTGCATCGATGCAGGCCGGTCGACGAAGACCTCTGCACAGTCGGCCAATTTCATGAAATTGCTGGAATTCGTTCGAAAATGTCGTGAAATAAATTGAAAAGCCGCGCCGTTGATTAACCCGAATCTGTTTCACTACTAACAATAATCATTTTTGAACAATGTATTTTATAATATATAAAATAAGTGTAGCATAAGATTAAATGTGATATAAATGTTATTTGTAATTTAACAAGCTATTTGGATTAATATTATGTATCAACCTTTTCTGAAGTGTTTATTTAAAAGAAAATTATCGAGCTTTTATCGTGTACAGCACAATCATTGATAAGCGAAGTGTTAAGCTGCAGCACGTTGTTACAATTACCTTTTTCAAAAACCATTTTTGGGAACAATATTTATTTTTAATCTTGTTTAAAAGTTGTCAAAACTTCATTCATCGTAATTGATTCTATATATTTCAAGAAATTGGCTCACTGTGCATCGTTTCTCAGCGACCGCTTTCCAGAACCATCCGCGATTATTTATTTATTTATTTAGTAATAATAATAATAATATAATATAATATATAACAATATTTAATAAGAATGAACATGAAAACAATGTTACTACAATATACAAAGCAAGTACAAACTAAACATCCTAACTTCTGACTGTACAAATCTGTTCGTCTAGCATTACGTGTTATACGTAAACCACCATAAAAATACATTTGACGCTTTCTGCATAAAGTCAACCGTTTACCACTTATTTGAACCGGTACTTATCGTCGGACGCCCTGTACAATTGATTTTAAAATGTATTAAAATCAGCAACGTTGACGGCAATGTTAGTGTAACCGTTAGCCAAATCGATTAGGTATTTCTATAACGTTTAAATCCGACACATCAAGATTGATCGAGCAGCCCCTGCTGGCTCCGCTGTTTCCGCCTGGTCGAAATCAATATACGAAAAGAGTTGGCGGAGGTATCGTCGGCGAGGAACCCCCTGACTTTTACCATTCCATTCTAAACGGAAGAACGTTAGCATGAGGAGACCTGTCTCCGATCGATCCAATACCCCCGATATAACTGCGTTACGTCTTTTCGAAGCCAAGATCTTCTCCCCGCCGGCCCTTCCACCCGTTTCCATCCACGTAACTTCATCTTCACCCACACGTTCACGCGATTTTCACCCTTTCCACGAAACCTCCTGCGAGACGATCTCGCACAGTTTCGCGACTCGCGTTCTGACAGGATCAATACGAACTTCGTGATCCTTGGCTCCTGCCTCTGCGACTCAATCGCGATCCGATCGATACAGCGATGCGCTGGCTTGCAGAAAAGTAATTGCGGCTCTGGAGGTGCGTCAGCAAATCGATTTATTATGGTCTTACTGTTTCAATATTTATTGCCTTATTTTGCAAACTTCTGCTGTATTGCTCGCAGATGCTTTCACACTTGGGTAAGTAAAAATTGAAAAGCAATGGAAGGTTAAAGTACCTATTATGAAACGTTTCTCAGAGGGTGTAAGATTATCGGCGATTTTATTGCAGCTTAACCAGTTAACTGTCTTTCTAACTCAAATTATTTAGAATTTTCATTTGTTTGTTTCATTTAGTCTTGACCGCTAAACATTTTAAACACATTAAAATTTACGAATATAATTTAGACGGATATAGTCGTCAAACACATTTAACTGGTTAAAAGTGTTTTTGTTGGATATGTGTAATGAACTTTGCAATATTCATTTTATATGAATAAGATATAATATGAATAAAATAGCGAAGTACAAGAGTATGCCTAGTATACGTGTTTCATAAATTGTGACAATGGAAAAAGTGAAGTACACAATGTGGAACAGTATGTTCTGATGTTGATCCTTCTAAAGGAGAAACTAGTGAGTGATTCTCGTGTGGCCTGTTTAGAAGTACTTGGTTTTTCCTATTGAAAATAATGATAGATTGTCGTATTACTAACAACCAAATGAAACACTAGGTTTAGAAAATAAAATTCAATTTTATTTTGTACACTTTATCAATTAATTATACCATAGATTAAAAACATGCGACGACATTATTTTTACAACAAATGATTAATTATCAAATAATTATTATATTAATAATTCACTGAATTTAGGTGAATTTAAGTGAATTTAAGTGAATTTAAGTGAATTTAAGTGAATTTAGGTAAATCAGAGTTGGACAAAAAGTAGTCTAATTAATAATTAACAATTGTACTCGTTAATTATTATAAATTATTATAGATTAGTTATGATAATAACTGATTATGATTATTAACTATAGTTACAACTAATTTATAATAATTGGGCGAAAGGTAGACTGACTATTGTAATCGTTAATCATTAATCAGATTACTTTTTACCCAATTATTATAAATTAGGGATAATAACTAACAAGGTATAATCGGTGATCATTAATCGGATTACTTTTTAATCAATTTTATCTTTTTCAATTGTTAAGGTGTGGTCGATTTGAATGAACTGTTCTTTTACCTTGGAAATCTTTGATAAGCCTCATTGAGCTAATATTTCTTTCGCAGTGTGTAATCGAAACAGCAAGGATAGAATATATCTGCGAAAACATAGGTAAATTCTTTTTAGTTTTCTCTATGCTCTATAGCATACTTGGCTACGAAAGTCGGTCAGCAATTAATAAAGGAGTAGTGAACTGTTAATGAGTATCTGGGCTACCCACTCTAGCCGTACCGTTGCGTTGGCCTGGCTGTAAGGCATAAAAGCAGTAGTATTTTAATGAAGTTTATAAATGAAATTAGAGAATTTCTCTTCCGGTCGAATGATTATTTAAATATTTCAGCGAGCTCGCAACCGAGATGCATAAATTAATTAAATGCAGGATGACCGCCCGGTTAATAGACTCGTAATCGAAATTGGACGTATACCTTTTCGAAAGAAAATGATCATATAATTTGTTTCTTTTCCAACGTATGCACGTTGACGATGTTGTTGATTCCTTCAATTTATCTCAGTGCAATGTCGAACTGTTGAAAAATTGATCAAGAAGCAAGAAGAGGAATTTTGGCGAAGAAAGATAGAATTCACTAGTAATTACTTTTATAGAATAGAATTCACTAGTAATTACTTTTATAGAATAGAATTCACTAGTAATTACTTTTATAGA
>CM052153.1:10807344-10842046 GCA_028455555.1 Augochlorella aurata | reverse complement strand
TATGCACGTTGACGATGTTGTTGATTCCTTCAATTTATCTCAGTGCAGTGTCGAACTGTTGAAAAATTGATCAAGAAGCAAGAAGAGAAATTTTGGCGAAGAAAGATAGAATTCACTAGTAATTAATTTTATAGAATAGAATTCACTAGTAATTACTTTTATAGAGTAGAATTCACTAGTAATTACTTTTATAGAGTAGAATTTCTGTAGAATTTAATTGTTGAAAACTTTATACGACTTTTACGACTGAGGATTACCAAACTCGAAATTGTTGGAACAATGTTTACTCTTAGAATTGACGTCGAACAGAATTTAGATCGTACCTTTTTGGAAACAGATTTTCTTTCTCAAGGCAGTCGTTAACCGTGTTACGAATATTCCATTTAACCTTTAACCGGTTAAATCAGTTTTACAAAACTAATTTATATATTGGAATCTCGATGAACCCGAAATAGAAGATGCAAAAAGATGTGTTAACTTAAATAGTTACAATTTCGTTAAAGTTATTAAATAGAGAATAACTAAATTATTTAGAAACCATACTATATACCATACTATAGTCTGTTCATTTCTGGACAAATATCGCTATAGAAACACAATGTTGTGATGAAACATCGATAAACAATCCAATTTCATTAATGTTCTTAAACCCAGCACAGTTAAATTAATTAGCAACATATTACCATATTATAATCCGCGTATTTCTTAATACAATGTTGTGGTCAAATATCGGTAATCGTTCAACTATTATAATAATCCAATTAAACTGCCATAAATCAAATTAAACACCACATTGTAGTCTGTTTATCAGTGTATAAATATTGCTATAGAAATTCAATGCTCACTTGTGACCCGAGCGCACCAGTTAAGGGTTAACGAACACTATTGTTAGCGTTCTAACGAAAGATATAATCTAGTTTGTTTTCCGTAGAAACAGAGTTGGTGAAAAATACGTAGAAAATGTTCGGAAGTTCTTGTTGCAGTGGCCATAAACCACACAGTTCCGAACCACATAAATCGCCAAAGCTGTATCTACAACCCCGCTGCAAGACATTTACGCGTGGCTAAATTACGCCGATACTTCACACGACAGAATTCAAAGCCTCGCGAAATAGCGCGCCGATAAATAGCTTGATACAAAAGTATCAATTCCGTGTACAAAAGCATCGACGCTATCAGAAAATGCCTCGATTCTATCGGCGAGCGAACGAAACGAACGTGCCCGCGATAGATGTTACGTGGATTGTCTCCATTCTCTTAGCCACCCCCGGCTGATTGATTGGATCGGAGAGGGCGGGAGCAACAGTATAAATACGCTGGCGAAAGAGAGATCAAATTTTCGGCAGCTCATTGAATAATCCGGCACTTTCTAGCTCAAGAATCACGGCCGGTCGCAAAGGTCGATCGATAGTTCCTTACTGTTTGCAGTGAGATCCGGGAAACCTGGATTACACGCGGAGCTCGGCAACCATCTATTATCATGCAAATCTATTCACGCTTCCATTTGGACGGTCTTAGATTTGTCAATAGAAGTTGACATTTCTACTTCGCACATTTTTGACGAACCGCGCTGAAAGACATTTTACTTTCGTAGTTAGTTAGTCTAGGTTTGTGTGTTTAGGCTAGGGGCTGGCAATATGGAATACCTGATTTCAGAAGCTTTCTGAACGTTCAGGAGTTTGGCAATTTCTATGACATATTTGAGAGAGGGGCAAGAAATCGTTGAATTTCTATAGCTGAATTTTGAGAGATTCAATGTTTCAAAATTATAGCGAAAGGGAAAAGTGTATCAGAATGTACCGACGCATATGCATCGGAAATGATGAAGCAAAGAAATAAAATAATTATTTATATATAGTAAATGTATCTTGTTTGTATATTATAATGAAATTCTTTTGATAAAATCAAAAGAGTGTAGGTTTTTTACGCTATCAAACTGAAAGAAATTATGTGAAATCACGAGCGATTGAGCAAACGATAGTCATTGAAATTACTTCTTTTTATGCGAAATAGAAATTTCCATCATTAATTGCAAGATGCAGGAACTATAGCGACACTCATCTTTTTCCTTCACGATTTTAAGAAGTCAACAGTGATACCTAATGTCGTAACTAATAAAATTCGTAGTCTACTTATCACACTACCGACAATCTATCTGGCAGTAACTACATTGCAAATTATTTATTAATTTCTTAAATTTGTACGGTTGAGTTACCTATTAGTTATTAAATCAAATAAGAACATATAATACAAGGTTAAATAAAAAATAAGATAACCGCAAATCCTTAAATTAATATAATTAATCCACAGAAACGATGACAACGTTGCCAATTTATATCAAGTAATACGCCTCAAATTCTGTTTGAAAGACTGCAGTGGCTGATTGAAGAAATTCTCACGAAAGAAGACGCAATTATGGAGAATCGTAAACAGCATCAATGTACAAATCGGAAATAAGGTACGTTCGGTATCATTAACAAGATATTATACGAAAATTCGTATTAAAATCGTCATCTCGTATGAAAGTAATAAATTTCTGTTTCAGAAAGATCAGCGTTCGCAAATGAATTACCGGGGATTTAAACTCGCACGAGTGTCGAGCCTTTGTTCGCTAATTGATTTGGTGCATCAGAACCAAAGAGTCGGGACCAATACGGATCGTATTAAAATTCGATGTCACAAAGAACGGATTCATTTCTGGTGAATTGTCCCTACGCCGCGGCAGCGCAGCCCGAGCTTCGATTCCGAATTAAATTTATTGCTGCAAACTGATTTTATTATTTTGCCCCGAGTGCCGATAATAATATTCGATAAATAAATATTATCCCCGGGAACGGTTTCATTCCCGATTTTCGTTACAAGCCCGGTGACGGGGCTCGCTCGTATTTCTTCTCTCGAATTAAAAACACTCGCAACATTTCCGCGATAAAATCGGTATAGTCTCGCGGCAGAATTTTCCCGATTCCAGATAACCGCGCGTTGTTTTTAAAACACCGCCGGCTCGCGCAGATTCGAACGGTATAACGTAATCTAGATCGTTCAATCATTCTTTATCGAGCATTCAGATAGCGCCCCGCCGCGGCGCGGCTCGGCGGCGCGCAGCCCGTTTTTAGCGTTGCACTCACCTGGTCGACGATCTCCGTTAGGTCGTGCAGACTTATGTTGTAAATGGCGTTCCTGAAAAACGAAACGAGAACGTTAAGTCTTGCACCGTAAATCCTTCCCCGTAATCTATCCGCATCTAGCCTTCTCCGCGAACAATTTGAGCGAGCCGCGCCGCGGATAAGCATTAGTAATTACGGCGTGCGCGACAGCTTGACGGAACAATCGAAACCGGATACTCATAAAACGAACGCTTCATCCTAAACGAAATGATAATCAGCGTCCCTGCAGTTTTACACGGCAGGAATCGCGAAATTACCGACAGCCAGGAGAGAGGTTTTTCGCAGCGGAGAGAACGTTACACTGTGTCCAAACACGTTTACCCTTTGTCTTATCATCCCATCTTGACGAAGGTTTAATAAATGTGGCATTTTATAAATAATAAGATCCTAGATTCTCCCAAGATTCTGAGAAGCCGAGCGATATTCCTGTTTTGTGAACTCCGAATGAAATTTTAATCAACAGTTTGACACGGTATTATAAGGCAAAGGGCATTCGATGATGAAAGTGGTTGCAACATATCACTTTGATCTTTTTAACTTGGAGATTAAAGGGTTGAGGTCGTCGCCGAATATCTTTCGGAATCGCATTCTTGACTCGCGTAGATCGTAGATTAATTACATTTCTAATGATCAATAACAAAGAATATTAAAATTCGCAGTCTGAAATACTCAGTCGATCGAGATATAGAAATAATTTAGTCGATCAATAGTTTATAAATAATTATAAGCATTAAGGTAATACTATTCGCACGAACATTATTTCATTATTTGAGTACATTACCTCATGCTCGACGAACAGGCAAAATCGTTTGTTATTTCATTAACATTTCGTTAACATACCGTAAATTTCGCTGAAATTCCCAAATTACATCGGATAAAAGTTCGGAATCGATTAACGGGAAAAATTAATCCGCGACGCGACTTTGGAACTCATAATCTGTTCATATTAAATTAATTAATATAAAGGTAACACGTTCACTATCAACGTTATATATTTGCCATGGACACCGTTTCACGCTTCGCGTGTGATTCTGAAGGGAGCGAAATTAATTTTATAAAATCCGTAATGCATATCTCGCCGGAGATTAACGAGATTTCTTTGTTACGATTTTTTAATATTTCACTAGGAGGATACGTTACGTTTAATGAAAGCATGCAGCTGTGAAAACTGTTTCACGGCAAATGGCACACGCGTTAACACACATTCAACGCATCTTTCTGTTTCAGCTTGCGAATAATTCCGTTGGAGATTATGTTCACAATTTTCATGCAACGCTGTGTCTCGGCGGTGGCGTTATTAAAAGATGTTAATAAAGTTTGCAATTGCTACTTTAATGAGATTGTTGCGTAATGAACGTTGCCAGAACACGGTTTCTGAGATTGCTACGAGAAATGCTGATCTGGTAACTAATAAATGGATTTCTTCTCCGTAGAGATCATTGCGTGACTTTGTTCTTAGCTGCGTTATTATTGCGATATTCTTCCTGGACTCATTGTCTGTGCTGTTACTTTCGACTTCGTGCATCTCGAAATGATAAAATAACAAAATGCAATCTGAGATATATATTCGCGAATAATTGTCTATTAATGACGGGGAAATGCTTGTGCAATAATTAGATGTAATATCGAAACGAGTACCGACTCTATCATCTCTAATGACACATACTAATGAATATCGACACGTAGACACCAAGTATGTTTGGTATTATATTTAGACTGAAATTAATATTCAATCTGATATTCCACCGTGCGACATTAGTGAACATGGTTGCACAAAGTTAATCACTTACGAGTTTTCCAGCGCGCGTAAGTAGGTACCTACTACACATTCGATAATAACTTTCCTACAAAATTAATTAAGTTCAATATTAAGTTAACTGCGATACGAAGCCTCCCCCGACATATCGCTTTTAATACGTCACACGTAGCATAACTTAGAAACCTCGTTTATGCGCACTCCCTGACAATTAATTCGTTTAATCGCGACAAAGCCTTCAACTACTCTCCTGCGATGTTCTAATTAACCAATTTCAAATTTCAGCCGTAGTCTGCGATACAAAATGCTAAAGGACGCGTTCCAAACGGGATCTGCAATAGCCCTCGTAATTATACTGTTCATATTAAAACGATCAAATATACGAACAGAAAGTTATAATATATTGTACAGTTTATAGATTGATAAATTTGTACAGAAATATATTTGTTGAATTTCTATAATGGTATTTGTGATTTTATTAGTATGTCATTCATGACTAAAAACATTGTTTTTATCGACATATATAATCAATAATTTGTAAAAAGTATTGAGAATATTTAATAAAATATTATACTTTCGTTTCTACGATGCAATATTTCGAGATTTATTTTATGGACAATAAGTCAAATATTTAAATCAATTACTTCGCGTTCATATGGTAAAATATATATTTGAAATCTTTCATGCAAAGGATATATAATACAGTTGAGAGAAACAGTATTTGTAAATCTTTGTATTTCTTAATTAAAATATCGTTAAAGCATGATAATAAAATCAACGTTTCATTATAATTATGATTTTCAATAAGACCCAGTAATATTCGATTCCAATAACTGTACAACAAAGAGGGAGAGAAAATTACTCTAATTATGTCGAAGTTCAAAATAAGCACAAAAATAACTGAAATGCATACTTCGAATAATTACGAACAGTAAATCATGTATAGTACAAGAAACAAGCATACTTGTCGGACATCGTTTATTTCGAAATGAACTAGATTATCAATCTATAATTCTAGAAAACATGAAATTCATAAATTGAATTGCCGTAAATGCAATTTTCTTATCGAATATCCATAAAAAAATTCTCTTCTGAAATATGCAAAGAGGAGCCGTTATCGATCTCCATCATCCTTTGAAAAATGGTGTCTGTTTTATGATTAAAATGACCCAATAACCGTGTGCGCTTCGATAGCTATCGATCGCGATGCTTATTACGTAGTAGTTAATGCAAATTTGCATGATTCCGTTGTTTTAATATTCATTCAGGGATTTTATTTTTCCGTGACGAAACCGTTGCCTGGCTTCTAAAGATAAAATAGTCCTTTTGTCACGGTTCCGTTATCCGACGCTGTCACTGACGACTACAAAATTGAGTAATATTTCTCTCTCTCTATGCGACCGCTTTTTTCGGCGCACTGTATAAGAAATTTTCGATCACCACTGCTGCAATACGATTATATCGTAGATTGAGAGGCGCTATGAAAGGGACACGTATTGAAAACGACGTTGTAAATTTCCTGAAGATGGGAGAACTAGCCAGTGCAGTTGCCATTTTGTTTTGCAAAGCCGTTTGTGTGTATCCACTTGCATCTAGTTCCAAATTGTTATCCTATCAAGCATAGTAGTAATACAAGATTGAGATTTGTCGAGAGTAAAGTATTTTTGATAAGTTCTCGAAATGTTTCCCGATTTACTGTAATTAATGGACTCCGGATTTTACGCATTTATTAAAACAATTAGCTGGAGAAATAACAAGTCGAGAAAATATTCGAAAAATTTAAGAATGTTGCTACACGGGAAAATTTATTAGTAGTACTAATAAAAGGAATACATTTATATTTGACAAGCATTTCTTGAAAAGCCATAAGATCTATTATTCGCTATCTTTCCTGTAATATTAATCTAATTGTCGGTTAGGTTTTCTAATAGGTTTGGTAATGGGACATCCTTCTCGTAACCGTTCTTTCAAAACTTCGCTCTAATTTTGAACAGACAATGATAATATTAATTTTATTTTTGTAATATATTATTTTCTTTTTGTATTTGTTGTGCATTTGTAGTACACAGTGAATGGAACAATATTGCAATACAAACAATATGTTACATGCTACGCTATATTATAGTATGTACTTTCAATTTATGTATTATTTATATATGATATTTACTATATTTTATATACATTATAATATATATTTTATATTATTTTATGTTATAATATATTATATATATTATATTGATATTTGAATAAACGTCTCATTAAATTGAAAGTACATATTACAATACAGCGGACCATGTAACACATTGTCTATATTGCAATATTATTTTGCTTATTGTATACTACAAATACAAGAATACAACAAAAATTGTAAAAAGAAAATAAAAAGAAATAATAGTTTGGATATTAACGTCATGTAAAGTCCCGTGACTTTCGTCGGTAAGTTAGCTGGGAATAAAGTTTCACTTTTCCATCTCTTTGTTCGGTCGCGCAATAATTAGTTTTTCTTCCAGTGATCTCGTGAAAAACGCCGCTGTTGCGATAAGCAACGGCGATAAAGCCGCAGCCTGCGAATCACGCGACAGCATGGTAATACAAGTTTCCGCGAGAAAGGAAATCCGTTGAATGCAATCGCAATTCTCACCTCCGCGAACGATGTCTCGATAAACAGACACAGTAATCGGTCTTCTCATGGAAAATATATTCAAATGCGATGAAAATTTTTATTTGAATTCACCGTTCCGAGACGTCTGCTCTGCAAACTGGGTGTCAGAAGAATGACGGTAGAATTTTGAAGGTAATTCTATCGTCTGAGACCAAGGCGAGGAGAAAGAATAATATTTCCCCGACGTAGACTTCTTTTTCAGGAAAGTCAAATTAAAATTTCTCCGTTCTTCCGGAGCAACAGCGTAAAAAGATAGCAGAATCGCGTGTATTCAAAGACAAGGAATTAATAAGTCGGTTGAAAGTCGATTTTTCTTTGACGGTATTTTAAACTGTCGCATTGCAGGCAGTAGACTTCTTTTCCGCTTCGTATTTGGACATTGGGAAAACGCTGATTTTAATTGCAATAAAAATATCCCGCGACATCTCCAATTCGTGATGTGAACAAAAACGTTGAAAATAGTCTGCAAATGGGTACGCAATTAATTATATTTCATAGAAACATAAGAAGGAAAATATCCGGAAACTGCATCGCCTGTTGTTAAACACTGTAGTCATTAATTTTCAAAAAGTCTGTGTTTTTCATCCCGCTTACGGCGTGCGAATTACCGGTTACTGCGTCAAGTGCATAGTTACATTAATTAAAATAAAGTATTTTCCCTCGTTTCTCGCGTTTCTACATGGAACGAGCAGCTTCGCTGGTCTATCGAAAATTTTCTCGACGTTCAGTCGCTTGAATAGAAAATTATCGTCCCGAATGGGTTACTTACTAACGAAAACCAAAACGGAATTTCTGTTCAGAATCTCTCAGCACTGGCAACTCGTTCGAGACTTCAGTTGAGGATAAATTAAGGATAAATTAACCAGCGAAAGCGTTCAGCTTGCTATTAGAGTAACATCGGTTAGCCAAGCAACTACCCGAAACAGTAATAATTACATGCTGCTAATCGCGGTTTACTTCAACCACGGGACTATCAGCGACTGTAAATAGCAATTCTTGCCCGATATCTTTGCGATAAATAGATTATTATCGTAACGGGTCAAATTGCCGAACCTAAATGTGGAACCTATTGATGAGGAATGCCAAATGTGCCTGATACGACGATTATGGCATGGAAGATGCTCGCAAGAGTATTGCATAAACTGTCGACTAATTTCATTTCGTATTCCGTTCGTCAGCTTCTTCGTATTTTTAGTTCGAAAGGTGATAGTGCTAAGTCTTTTTGAAGATGCACGTTTATACAGTTTGTCCTAAAAATGTCTAACAATCTGGAAAGGGGGAGGGGCGGAGTCCTAAGATTATTTCAAACAACTTTTTCCTTCACAAAAATGTTCTCCGAGGCGTCGTTAACGAGTTATTAACGAAAAATATTGACAAATAAGAGGCGAGTACACTCCAACGGCGAGTACTTCAACATTTACAGAGAAATTCAAGTGATTCAAACAAGTTTTAAAAAAGTTATACCGTTTTAAAAGTGTTGACTCAATTTTGCTCTCCACTGTATACGTTCCCTTTAATTATTGAAAGTCGCCATAAATTCCCATAGATTAAGTGAAATAAAATGAAATCATCAGAGAATGATCTTGGAAACACCACAATTACGATATGACAGGAACTGTTATACAATCTTGAAAAATAAATCATTTATAAACTTATATGTCCGATTGACATTTCTGTTACGTTTACACGCAAAAGATCATTTTGGCAAGAGAAGCCTAAAGAAACCCAAAATGCTAATAATAATGCTAATATCACACAAGTGAATTTGTTACAGTTTAAAAAATAATATTTTAAGTATATTTTATAAAGATTCTTTATAAAACCAATTGTTACTAGTTTTTTAATGTCGCAGCTCCAATAGACGTTAAGAATTTAATTTACATAATGATTCTCTTAACGATTTTAAATAATTCCATAAAAATAGTCCCGTTAAAATGACTCCATTAAAATGATTCCATTAAAGTAATTCCATCGAAATAATTTCTTTAAAACAATAAACATGCCCTTATTCCGTCATTGCTTTTATCCACTCAGAGGTATTTTAACTCTTTTGCATTAAACAACGTAACGTTTGAAAGTAGTGAAAACAGTTTAGATACTGTACGAAAAGATAAGACCACGTTTGCGTTAATAACAATAACAATTATTCAGTCGTATCTAAAAGGAGACAAAATCGATTGGAGATACCGAGAATAGGATACTGACATTAGGCGAATGATTCTTGCCAGTGGGGTCATAGGCCAGGTATTAGCGGCGAAACTTAACGAACCACTATGTTCCCATAATTCGGGTCCCACTTGGTAACGATATTCCTGATAATGAGAGTTTAAGAGCTCTTTCGTAGCAAATTCGGTAAATCGGGTGTTCAGTAAAATATGTCTCGAATAGTAGTAGGCGCTATAATGCGTTGTCCTCGGCGGCCCACATAGCGTGAAACGCGTTAATGAAAGTAAATAGAGAGTGAACCGATATTTGAAGCGTGTTCGGACTTTAGCGAGCGATAAACGAATCACAAAATGAGAAATGTATTGAGTCCTTTTTTCGATTCTGCCAAAAACTATCATTTCGATTAATTTCGACGCTGTTAATTATCAAACAGCTTTAGTTTATTCTATTTTTGCAAATGACACGAAATAAGTGAAATTAAACAGAGAAAGTCTCCTGGATTTTATTATTAAATCTTTAAGTAGATGCGATGAAATCTAAATATTTAATTGCAACGATAAAAATGTAAATAGAGAGAAATGAAATTTTGAATAGTTGCAATAATAGTTTTCACGGGTAAGAACCGAAGAAAAATTGTAGTAAATTCTTTAATAGACCAGTCTAATTTGCTGCATTTTTTGATTAATTTTACGACTCTAATGCAAAAATTATGCAATGTAACTAACGCTTGCCGATTAAGCTAAGTAATCGCTTCGCTCATCGCGTTAATGGCACTGTTGGATGCAAGAAGGGTTTCAGTGCCAAATGTAAGTTTTAATGTCTCTGGATGTTACGGAGTTAAATACTTTTTATACGTGAAGTTGTTTTAGAATTGCCCATAATATTTAAAAAGTTAGCATTACCCTTTAGCAGTTTCGTTATTGCAGCAGGAATGATATCTTCAATTAATTAGTAGAATTCATATTAACTCTATCGTCTGGTATAAATTAGAGAATTGTGGTGAACAATTTTATCTACTAAAATTTGTTGTTAATATTTTCTCCATACTCGTATGACAATGAAGAAGAATATAGTTGAATGAAGAAGAATATATAAAAGTTAACAAAAGAATTTATAATTTATAATTTCTTGAATGAATTTATTTAATTGAATTAGAACAGATTTACTGGAAATAGATGAATGAATTCTTAAATATTGGATGTTTAAACTTTTGTCTTTTATTATTATATTTACTATACTGAATATTAATTTGTAATATTACAAATTAATACTGTAATATTAATTGTATAAATAATATGTTACTGTAATATTAATTTAACAATTCTCTATGCAAATATGTATGAACAGCTTCATGAAACTCGAAATCAGCAAATATCAATCTCTAGGTATAAATTAATTGATATTTAAAAACATGAGGAATTAATTAATAACGAATTCACAATTTAAAAAGAAAAATTGGGAGTGAGAATAATGAAGCGAGAATTGGTTACAAAACAGTTCCTTGGTTGCAAAACAGAAACAACAGAGCGACATAATTTTGCCAGAATCCGACTAAAAATTAAATAAAATTAAGAAACAGCACATTTTGTTTTAGTCAATTCGTCAACGATTAATTTCCAAATATCAACTTTTACAGAAAGGAAGAAATATACAAAATATGTTACTAAACAGCAAGTTAACCCTGAACCTACCCTACCAGTCAAACTGACCGGTTTTACATTTCTAAGTTTAGAATCATTGAAATTACGACAACTTCTTCATGGAGAGAAATTGTATAAATACCTTGGTTCAATAATGCATTATATTAAAAATATGAAAAAGTTTAAATAAATTGAGTCGTGTCAATCTTGTGAAGACACGTCTGTCGCTTTTAGAGCTCGGTAGATTTAGCGTTAATAAAACTGAGACGATATTAATAAAAATTCGTTGAAAATATTTCACGAGGGGAAAAGAAGGTAGCGATTTTCTACCCATGTGCATGCTCTTCTGTAAATGAGGGTATGACGTTCAATCCATGCAAGGTTATGCCGGCGCAATTCAGCGACTGAAAATGTAATCCCGAAGAATTGGACGTCGTCGCTTCTTGATTCGAAGCTGCGCTTAAAGAGTTCGCGAGACTTCCGCCTTTAAAGTGAAACATGTCGTGTGAAAAGCGTCAGGAAGGTGTTCAAAGGTGCGAAATACGATCCACTATCACAACGAAATGTGTCACCGGCGGAATTCGAAAACATAAACCACAGTCAACTGGAATCCAGTTCGTGCGCTCTCTTTCTCGACAACGATTTAGAATTTACGATTTTTCCTCCCTAGGGAGGTTTACATTTCCCGGCGCTTTTCTCGTGGATAAGAACGTGTGCTCGAGAGACGCGTTAATGTATAATATCTGCATTTATTTCAAATACCTGCATTTTCCAGATCGTTGTCGACCCGGCAGATACTTTCGCGTATGCGATACGTGAAACGGAATGTCATAAGTGGACCGCAGATTTTTATGTAAAACATAAACTGACAAGGGTAATTGCTACGAATATATGAGCAGTCATAAACCAATTTAGTGTTAATCTATTCACACTTTATGAATAAAGAAAATTATATAATTATATAAAATAATATAACTCAATCCATTATAATTAAATAATAAGAAAATAATGAATATTAGTATTTAATTGCTTTGTTCAATTTTTATTATTCCTCTTTCTTCTCAAAATTTTTGTTTGTTTTGTATAGTCATTCCGAGGTCAATATACGTGCTGCTATCTATTTATTTATGAAGAAATTTTCAAACAAAATTATATAATTATATAAAATAATATAATTTAATCCATTATAATTAAATAACAAGAAAATAATGAATATTATAAAATAATTAATATTAATTGCTTTGTTCAATTTTTATTTTTCCTCTTTCTTCTTAAAACTTTTTTTTGTTTTGTATAGTCATTCTGAATAAGTGCTGTTATCTATTTATTTATGAAGAAATTTTCAAAGAAAATTAACTTATACGGATTAATAATTGTAATGAGTATACTGCGAATCATTATAAAAAGAATAATTTTATTCATCAATTTCGTGAAATAAGAGCATGTAGAAATGTCTGCCTTTCTGTAATAATTTGAATTAATTGGAAGTTGTCAGAACACGCGCGGTGTAATTAAATATATTTAATGTAATGCAATGAACATGATAAATAGTACGAACATGACATATTGGACGACGACGGCCGAATGCAATATTGAGAACAAAGACTACGTATAGATAACAATTTATAAACGACGTTACGATACGTAGCAACGTGTATCGATTGTACAATAATATTATAACATATTCCAGCTGACAAAAGCAATGTATCAATATACTTCAATTTTCATAATCTACCTCTTTTCTTGAATTACATCTAATCATTCTTGTTTTTTACTTGTATTTAGACCATTTATTGTTGTATATGTATATTAGACAATTTACTATAATAAATGTACAGATATATTAGATAATCTACTATTATACATATACATATATTAGACAACTTATTATTAACGATTAAGAAAATCTGCACATGTCATAAACGAAAAAAGATCCGCAGTTTAATTATTATTAGGTTGCATGCAGATTTATTTTCTCTTTACAAAGTGCAATCTTTTATTTAACGAAAAAAACATTACTTGGATTCACATTTTAATTCACTGTATAACGGTAAACTGTCTAATATACATGTACGATAATAAAAATTTGTTATTTTATGGTGTCAAGGTCAACGGTAAGGTTTACTTCAAATACAAAAGGCTGAATATCATAAAAATATCTTAGCACCAAAATGTCCAAAATTTTCGTAAAGGAAATTAATCGATTTGGTTCGAAGCGAGTGTCGTGACCTCTGTGCCGCAACATGCGCCGACGAAAGCGGACGGGTTAAAATTCCTGAACACCGTGTTACCACCGAATCCCCTATAGACGTCGACATTACTGTATTGTATTCACGGTAGAAAATTCAGCTCGACAGTCGCCCCGATGTATTATCCAAACATTTGTCGTTTACTTTGCGTTAGACGTTTCCTATCGCCCCCTCCCCGTGCCGACGCATGCCGTATAAAATTATATTTGCAGAAGGAGACGAACGCGAAGTCGAAAGAAAAGCACAGCCGCAATAAAACGCTAATGTAACCGCGACTACGATAATAGGAACGGAAAGGAGACGTTTCTCCTACGGCGTTCCTACGGCGTTTCTTCGGCGTTTCTTCGGCGTTCCTCCGTCTCGGTAATTGAAACCAATTTATTCCATATGAAATGCCCGGGTGGCTGTCGGCGATCGATCCAAGGGAGCACGACTCATGTAAAATTAAAGAGGACACGTCATAAGGGGCTGCAGGCAGCCTCATAGCGACGCCGATACCGCGTCATCGGTCTCGTGCTGCGTAATCGGGGGAGTGACTCGCCGGAAACTTGGTGGCCGCGCGATCGAACGACTGGAATCTAACCGATGACCATCTGGTGACCCTTCTCCTTGCAGCCCCTTTACCCTCGTTCCCACCGATCGCCTGCTCTCTTCTCCTTCCTGTTTTACCCCCTCCCCGTTCCCAGCAGCCGGGAAAGAATCGAATCACGTAACAATTACCTGGCGCCAATCAGGATGGAAGTGGTCGCGCGCTCCAGGAGCTTGAAGTGCTCCACGTGGCTCTCGTTTCCCAGAAACCGCTGGCCAATCACCTCGCCTGAAACAGACAAACCGAACGGACATGTTAACCGAGTTAAACAATTAATTACGCTTGTAATGCCGGTAATGATTTTCGAAGCAACTGTTCTACGCCGAAACCGTATCCCGCTATTCCAAGATCTTAGATACCCTTGCGAGCGACTCGTTCGTTCAACGGATCTATTCCTGTCGAGAAAACTTACGGCTTCCACTCGTGTACAGCAGTGTACACAGTATCGATCGATTAAAACTTTTAACTTGATTAAGTGATTGATGAGAACGATTAAAGCATTAATCGTCGAAAAATCGACGATCGGATAAACGACTGATGAGACTAATCGGCAATCATCGATTGAAAGACACAGTTAATAATCGTTGATTTTTTAAATAGAAGTGGAAGAATATTTTGATGCAATTTTGTTAAGAACTGTCTTCTTCGTGTTAATTATTTTATTTTATTTCTGTATTTGGGTGACGGAAGAGAATTTTTAGATGAATTACAACTAACAATTAAAATCGTCAGTTCCGATTAACGATAAATAGTAATATCTCTGTCGATAATTCCGACTAGAACGAATGTAAGGATTAAGGATTAAAACGAATGAAATCGCTAATTACGATTAAGGGTTGAAATGAATATAGTCGATTAATATCTTACCCAACTCTGGCGTACATAGTGATCACGGTTATTAGAGCTAAATATGGGAATAGGAATATTTACGAATCGTTTATGTAAACAGGATGCAGGATCGAATCTGTAGTTATTTTTCTATCATATTGTAGATCGTATTTACCGTTCCCAATTCAACTTAATTTTATTTACTTAATTTTACTCACTTAATTTTACTCTTACAGGTACGATTTAGCCTCTCGTAAATCAAACTTTTTAAATTCAATATGAATTTACATGTAACTCATAAAATGATACTTTTATTTTTAAAATATCATTCAATTCTTGAATTTCACATGAATTTTATTGCAAATAATTATATGCCGATATAATAAATATGTAAGTATAATTTGCAAACGGATGAATTTATAGTTACAAAAATAATTATAATTGTAGAAATAATTTCTATATATTTTGAGACTATTGACAACAGGAGTCTCAATTTTATTCTGTAAAATAAAAAAGCATTCAATAAAATTCTGTAAAAGAATTAAAAAATTTAACAATTTATTCTGAAACGATGCGATAATAAATTTTGTATTAAATTGCCTATTAGATGAGATGGTTCTGCTCTAATATTTTATTTATAACGTGGGTTAGATGCAGCTAGTATAATATTATAGGTCGGCTAATGCGAAGTACGGATATCAGTGAATAAGTGCACCATTCTCAGACTTCGAAGTGCAATAACATTAGACTAAAAGGGTGTATAATGTTTTCTTATCGTACACCTCGTGAAAGCTTCAAGAGGGCAAATATTTGTACGTAAAATATTTACCATGAATCTTTGTTATCCGTCAACTGTCATACGTTGTGAGAAAATAACTCTCAAGGATGGTGGATGCGACATTTATATGGTCGAATATCTTAGAAAGTTTTCGGGCCGGATGAACGTTGGAAAGGTCAAATGCGTATTTTTAAATAAAGAATACAACTGCTTTAATTGACTTTCGATGAAACCCCATTCGTTAAAACGATGCATTAAAACATCGCACCTTTCTAACTATTTCCTCGACACATTAATTAATACGAGTATTAAAATTTCATTGTTGAAGTACGATAACACTTATCGGATTGCGGATTTTATCCATTTATAGCAAGTATGGGTAAATGCAATTTAAAATAATAAAAGAATTAAACGAATTTGAAAATGCCAATGTATTATTAATCCATTAATCCATTAAAACAAGTTAACGGTGAATGAACTTCCCAGTTAGTTTTTTATATCTTCCAATTGATAGAGACAATTTTTATTTTGCATTAAAATCTGCAATCTGCTTATCGTAGTTGAATTTATCTGACTTTCAATTTGGAATTCATAAAATAAGTCAACTAGTAGATTTCCATGAGACTTAAACTTTTCCTAATTTACGATTGCTGTTGCATTACTATTATTGTATATATTTAATAAGAATGCTTCAATTTTAATAATAATGTCCTCGTGCGGTAATTAAAAAAATATTCTTTTAATTCAAGAAAGCTGTCAAAAATAAAAGAAATACTAACAGATGGTAGACTTTCTACTGAAATTACGTAAAATTCGATGTCTATCGTTTCGATATGCGATACAAGTGGCAGTAAAGCTTGATAGCACAGCACCTCCATGCGCAAACATAAATGAAATATTTAAAATACAATGTTTCCGTGCTCGAAGTTCGTTTCCGGTGGAAACTGCATTTAATCATTCACGCATCGGAAGCTGTTTCGAAAACACCTGTCTATCACTTGTCATGTTTACTCATAATGAACGCGGCCAGTATTAAAATGTTACTCGCTGTCCATCGATTCTGTTGTCTTTCATTATTGTTCACTGGTTCGGTGAAAGTACACGTCGGAAAGGAAATTGGCGAGGTAACAGATTCGTTCGACATTTCCGATTTCTTCTGCACGCAAAATCACGTGCTCTTTCATGATTCCATTAACCGCAGGATATCCTGTACCCAGTGTTTAATGATTTCCTTGTACGTGTTTAGCATAATGATTAATTTCGAAGATTACTACCTTATCCCTGTCTTCGCCTGATTTTGCTGTTGTAAATGACTTCGCATATAAAATCGGCGTAAACACGTATACTCGTTCTTACGTGATCAAATTTATGAGTCACCACACGCTGGATACTTTATGCCGCGTAACACTCTAATACACACCTGCTATAGCGAATTTATTAGCGCGTCGAACAGGCCGAATTATACAACCTTGTAAAAAGCTATTCCCCGCATGAAAATGTAAATTTCGATAGCAATTATCTTGTAAGTTATAATATAGAATTCGATATTTTCAAGCGATATTTTCAATCGTGCTTTTTGATTTACTGCGATATATCATTTATAATTTATAATATTTAAATATTGTTTAAAATTGTATTTTATACAAATTATTATTGAGCGATTATTCATGAATTTTATCAGACACAATTAATTTTATTATAAATCATTGGCGACAATGATGCGTATAAGTCCATCCGATAAATATTACCATTTCTACATGTTATTATCGTAATTGTGCTGGTATGTTATTGTGCTGTATGTTGAAGAATTTCATTTACATGACACTGAAAGAATTGAAAATATGGAATTTTGACAGAAACGGAATCAATCGAAATGAAAAAATTGCGAGCGAACCGAACTAACAACTCTTTGTTAACGATGGCGGCGAACAATACGAAGGTTATTATAGTTGCATGAAAATGGCGTAGCCGAATATCGCACGATGATATTTTACGCTTCGCGTATGAATTGTTCAGAGATGGAATTTTAAAGTAATGAAAAAATAAAAAAGCAAGTATGCTGTTTATTAATCGACGAAAATTTCAATGTAAAAGTGCGTCCCCAATCATTTTTTAGATTGGGACGATTTGTACGTACTTTCAAAACGTGAGTGAAAAATAAAGTCGTTTTATTTTATACGGGGTCAGTCTTTCCATATAATTAACAAGAAAATATTTTTAATTCAATTTGACTAGTTGTGTTTTATTAACAATGTTATATTTTAAACCGATACGTTACATTACTATACAATTTTAGGGGAATAGAAAAACTGTTAGTATTTAAAGTAGGAAATGTATCCTAGTGTTATAAGAAGAATTGTTTAAAGAAATATACAAGCATTCTCATTGGATATTAATTATTGATATCATTCCAGTTGTTACTTCCCAAATCAGATAAATTTTAATAACCGCAAAATGAATTTTCATAATGCATGTGCCATAAAATGTATTCATGTTTGGTCCACTGGTTCCATTATCGACCCACGTGTGTGGCGACTGCAAAGTTTCTACGTTAAATAAACAAAAATGAACATTGATCTTGTGCCATTTAATTGGTCATCGATTTTTTTGTTAATTTGTATACGATTTTACGGCACTTTAAAGACATTTTTTATGAATCATACCACTCTGCAGATATTTATCATTGATTCCAATGTTTATAGAATCTGTATTATTTTATATTAACAAATTAAAAATTTTTTGTAAGTTGCACCGACTAGTGATAATTGAACAAAAGCCTAAAACACCATAACACTAAAGCCACTGAATTCTAAAACTGACTATTCTGTGCTGCTTTATAAAAAATAACAAATATGAGTTTGTTTGTTCTTTTCATCACTTTCATTATAATGAATGCTTGGATTATGTAATTGATTCGGTCAATTCCTATGAATTCATAACTTTAAGAATTTTAAAACAAACAATATGAAACCAGATATCTTGACTTGTAGGGTAGGTTTTAACCATAAAAAGGTAGATTTAGATAGGATAGAGGAGAGTAGTATAGGGTAAAATCAATCTTTGTACTTTGTCATTCTAAATTATTGTTTCGATAATCAAGAATATTTTTATCCGATGTTTCAATAATTCACTTCTTTAATTAACACTAAACGTATCATCGACGGACGCGTACAACTCGAAACGTGCCATTATTGAAATGACAAAGATGCTTTTATGGGAACTTGTTAATTACATTTTTTTATACAAACAACAATTCTAATAAAAATCACTGAAAGTCCAAATAAACGCAATTTTGTAATTTCTAAAAGATGAGAAAATCCAGTCACTTTAAGAGCTCAACACGTTCATTGTTAAAAAATTGTCCTCTTTCAACTTAAAAAGATATCTTCTCAGTTAATGACTTGGATGTAACTCGAACAAACTACAATTAAATTAAAAATATAATCGTTCCCTTCGGTCTTTAAACATTTTCTACAGAACAGGTTCGCATAGATGTTTGCAAATGAATTATACCGACCATTCCATTAAAAACAACTTAAAAATAAAACATACGAAACCGGTCATTGTAACCGGTCCACTTAATGTTAACTGTATTTTCCAACAACCTGAACGGAGCAACTCGTCGCCAAGAAAGCCGTGGCTGCGATTAGGTCCATTTAGCCCGAAGCATTTGCACAACGAGTCCCTCCATGAAATTGATTGAATCTAGCGTTTTCAATCGCCGGTGTAAATGCAACTACAGCTATCCGAGCATTACGTCCAGCTAATTAATAGATCCCGACACGATTTCCAATTTTTCGCAGCGGGGCTCCTCGCGTCTCATCGCCGTGTTTCATTCTCGCTTCTCGCGCGATAATGCTCTCCGATAAGACCTGCCCGCCTCCCGTTCCGACAATTCTACGGGAGACTCCGCGATTACTTGGAATGATAACGATCGAACGGTGACTAACGTCATGATCAAGAAACGAAGCCTGAACTTCGCTTCTTGGGAAGGAGCAAGACTAGGAACTAGACTAGGAGCAAGACTAGGAGTAAGTACAAGCAAGTGAGAGCAAATATGAGAAATTTAGCTTCTTCTAAGTGCAAGTAGGAATAAGTAGGAACATGTAGAAGCAACTAAGAGAAAGTAGAAGCAAGTAGGAGCAAGTAGGAGCAAGTAGGAGCAAGTAGAAGCAAGTAGAAGCAAGTAGGAGCAAGTGGCAGCAAGTGGGAGCAAGTAGGGGCAAGTAAGGGTAGGTAAGAGCAAATAAGAGCAACTAAGAGAGGGGGTCAGAACAGTTTGGAAGTTTTAACCATGGCGACTTTATCCTCGCGGAGGGATTGCCGGGAAGCGCGATGGCGGCGCAAAAAGGGCCTGCGGGTCGCCCACGAGACACGAGCTCGCAAAGAGAAGAGAAAGGAATCGCTACGCGGCGTGTTTTACTGCGTTATAAAACGCCTCATCATTACCTTTCCGCGTACCTGCTCGCAGCTCTGCGCGAGGAACGGCGATCAAGGCAGACGCGACCCGCGTCCATGAATGGATTTTACCCATATACACAATCTCCGCGGTGCGCCGGTACGCCCACGCGGTCGGATTTATGTGCCAGATACAGATGTGTGGGTGTATCGGCGCGAGCGGCCGCGTCTCAATGGAGGAAGAGCTTGTTACAAGCGGCCGATAAAGGTGTAGAACCCAGCAAACGCCGGGGATAAGGAGGAGGCTGACGTGGCGGTGGAGACGCGGGACAGGCGACTGCCGCGTGAGAGGGAGCACAAAAGGAAGAGTGGGAGAGGGGGGTAGTGGTGGAGAGCAAAAAGTCGCAGGTTGGAAGGGGTAGGGTGGAAGTAAACCGGAGACAATTGTAAGGTGCAGAAAGGGGAGGAAAATGGGTTATAAGAAGGGAGAAAAGCAAGGGGGCGAGGCTAGGTAGACGGAAGTAAAAACCGGTGCTCCGCGGGAGGGGAAGACGCGAAGACGGAGATGTGTGAGCAGAGGACAAACTAGAGCACAGTGGTCTGGGAAGCGATAATTCATAGTCAAAATTCAATTTGTCAATTTTCATATTTGAACAAAATTTGTTTTCTTATCTATTGGCGACTGCTTGGAAATTCGAAATATATGCCAGCAACCTCATATAAGGTAAAAGTACCTATTATGGAACACTTTTCAGGGGATGTAAGATTATCACCGATTTCATTACAACTTAATTCTAAAGCTACCATCACCGGTAGAGTGACCGGTTTTACATTATTTATTTCATGATTATTGAAGTTAAAAAACTGCTTCCATTAAAAATTGTCGAATATATTTCTTTATTCAGGCATGCACTATTATAAAAATTATGAAAAATTTGAATAAATTCGATCTCGTGATTCTTATTGGGCGATTTTTATCAGTCGCTTTCAGACCTCGGTATGTTTAGTCTTAAAAGTATTATTGTTGAATATTTATAATACTTTTCGATTGATCGGTGTTTCTAGACAACGTAATGAATTCCGAAATATTTATTTAATATTAATCAAAAACAATACCAATAAAATGGTAGAGTGCGAGCATGTACCTATTACGGAACATCGTTTTCGTACCATGTATTCGTGTTTGATATTGACTCTCCGTATCTTGGAGCCAGTACCAGCTGTGCCATAAATGAAAAATGCGATGAAAATATTGAAGTATACATTATGGAAAAGTATCTTCTTGCTTAGGAACACTCGTATTCGAATAAAAGTTGGTCAGTACTCATTTCTGTACATATTAGAATATCAACACTTCGAAATAAAATTTCTTTTTTCCAAAAGAGATTTTTTAAATGTTAATATATTTTTTTGACTTGATACTATCTTAGCTGGTGACGAGACGAATTCAACAACCTACTATGCTGTAATAAAGTATGGTGGAAAGAGGAAGTGGGCAAAAAGGGGCGGAAAGGAGTTGGTGGGCTGGGGAGGAAGAAGAGGAGCACAAGCAAGAGAATTTCTCAGCCTTTATATACTCGACGATAAAGTGCTGCGCCTACTTTGTGGCAGCTCCCCCCTCGATTCTTACCCTGCACCCTATCTCCTGTTAAGCCTCTCGCGACCAACACACCGCCGCAGCGCTTCTTGCGCTGCGTTTACGATTCACCCCTCGTCCCCGCCTCCTCCTGCACGTCGCACCTCTACACGCCCATTTTTCTATGTTTTCTTCGCATGATCTAGGCCAGAGAAGCCAATTACTGCGCCCTGCTGGCGGACTGCAGGAGTTTTCGACACTAAAAACAACTTCAGCAATTTAATTGACATTTCTTAAGAACTTAAAGGTAGATTTCAAAGTCTCTTTTATCGATATAAATTTGCCCATGACACAAATATCAAATCTGCTTTGAATACCAGGAGAAAGATAAGGTAGTTGTTATGATTATTATTTACAGTGCTAGCTATTTTCTTCATTGAACTAACATTGAGCTAACTGCAGATTCTGAAAAAATTTTTATTTTGATAGTATATAGTTTCATACACTTATAATGTCATTTAATATTTTGTTCATTATCGATTTTTAATACGTATTCAGTGGAATTCAGTACATATAGAAAACAAAATTTATTAAAGCATGTTAAATATTACATTTGGACATTTTTGACGTCGTGTAGTCGCGTTAATAATCAAGGAAAATGACAAAAAGGAAACAGTTATACCACATTGTGATCCAAATGTCCAATTCGGTGTAGTTTCTTCTAATTTTGAGGATATTTATGAAACAGGACTTTTTATCTTTTAGATACTTCTTTCTCCATAGTGTGTCGGTTAACCCTCTATGGACCGAATTTTGAACTTGCATGGCATTTTCTTTGATATTTCAGGTCGATGGTGCTGCCAACCGTCATCGAAATGTTATTGGTTATCTCAAGGACCTTATCCAATTAATTCTTGTGAATAAACAAAAATTATTTGGTCAAATGTCGACATGTTAGCATGCGACCTGAAAGTTACACGGACCCATACAGGATTCTATCAACCGATTTCCACTGTATAGTAACCGCGTTACGTGTTTGCAAACGCGATACAGCCCGCAGTCGTTGATCGGAAAAGAAAAAGAGTGGAAGGGACCAGCGTGGAGGGCTTGAGAGAACATTCATCAGTGCCCTTCCGATCGCAGAAGTCATTTTTTGAATCGCAACAGCCGGCGGGGATCGACGGGCATACTTTCGGCACTTTCACGGAGGTGTTCGAGTGCGTCTCGAATGAAGATCGACCTAAGCACCCGCAACCGGAGTGCCTGCGAGTTTGGGTAATTGGGCGGCGACGAATTTATGAGTCTAAAGAGATCCCCTCGCAGCCTCCGCCTCCGCACGAGCCGGCGCTCGACTCCTCGAGTGTAGACGCATTTACGCTGTTCAGCCAGCGAGAGGTGAAATTGATGCGCAAGATCCAGCCTCTGTACGCCTGCTGCCGGATCCAAGGACCAAGGGACGCTGACGAGTGAGGCGATTATTCGCGGCTACGCGCCACGTATCGTTACCTATTTTTAACTCTGCGTCCGGGACACTTGGTTAGAGGTGAATGCGTGGCCTCGGGACTGTACGGGTAATACGTGTTTCTGGAAGTCTATTAGCGGCGAAGATTTGTTGCGGTGGACGGTCTATTTACGACATTTCCCGCGAGGAATCTGTTTTCATGCCGGTATTGTTTATTGACGCGATGCCTGCTGCGTCGAGATCAAGAGATCCTCGGTTTGCGCGGCGCGATATCGCCTGTTACTGAATTTACAAGTTTCTAAACCACTCGAAATTCATTCCGATGTGGATCCTATACACCTTTTCGCACTCGAAATTAATATCTTCGTGGATCATATTTATCTTTCTGTACTTCAAATTGATATTTTTGTACTTCAAATTGATCCTTTTGTACTTCAAATTGATCCTTTTGTACTTCAAATTGATCCTTTTGTGCTTCAAATTGATCCCTTTGTACTTCAAATTGATCCTTTTGTACGCCATATTCACTTGTTTGCAAATCAAATTAACCCATGTTAATTAATCTCTATTATTATTTAGCCATTCAATTTTTAAATTTAATACGAAATTTAATAGAAATTATGACATTTTATTAGAAAATTGCAGATCAAATTGGCCTTGCTTTATTTAATTTTTAAGTTTCATTTTTATGTTATACACATTACTATATGTAAAAATAAGTCGAAGATGATGAGTAACATTTTTTTGTTTAAGACTGCGTTTTCGAGAAAAATTAGGTTGAATATTATTGATTAGGCATCAAGTGGCGCGTCTGGCTATAACATAGCAATTCTACTTCTGAGCATACTACAGGCGTTGCGAACCTGATGCATTTTTCGACTCAGTTTTCTTGAAAGCGCGATCATGATTCAAAAACGTTATTCTTCTTTTTCGACTTATTTTTGCACGTAGAATCATCCCCTGGCCGGTTAGACCACGATCTTCAACTCACCCTATATGTAAAATCATACAAAATTTCATTATAAATCATTCATTTTCGATAGTAAGCAATTATTATGTATTATTTATAACTCAATACGAATTTTATTAGACATGTTTACATTTGCAATAAGGTGAATTAGACCTGCAAAAGGGTCAATTTAATTTACAGAAAGATGACTATAATCTACAAAAGAATTAATTTGATGTATAACAAAGTAAATATAATCTACCGAAGGATTAATTTTCAGTGACAAACCCGTATCGTTGATTGCGAAGATTTTGCACTGTAAATTCGCAGTTTTGCAAACTATGTTCACCCAATTTCCAATTCAAATTTATCCTTTTTCAAGTCAAAGTCACCTTTTTGCAAATAAGATTGTATATTTTGCAAATTATATTCACCTTTTTACAAATTAAAATCATTTCAGGGGTGAGGAAGTTCGTTTTATATGATCTATAACATCAATAAAATGTACAAAAGTGCAGGCAACACGATCTGAATGACATTCATATAATACGAACATAATACAGTCATAAAAATAATAGAAAAAATAAATATTTATTCCATTATACTTTCTAATTTTAGTCAGCACAGAAATGGTTAAAGTAGTTATTTTCATGTTACAACGTGCCAAATACCATATATTGTTGGCTAAAGTATGTTACAATGTTAACGTATAACCGATATACATTGCATATAATCGATGTATTATCATTTGTAAATTGTTACCCATCTGTTATATTTGTTGTCATTTGCATTTGTTCGTTGTCCCCTTTACAAGTTTCTTTGTACCACATTAAATATAATATTTAATCATGCTGCACAAATTCTATCAAATACTTGCACTTATAAACAATAAGTTACAATAAGTAATATAAACTTATAAGTTAGAAGTTATATTTGATAAATATATTTATGAAGTATATTTATCAAATATATATATTTTTAAACAAGACCCTAGCTACCCTACATTACAAGTATCATGAAGCACAGTAATTTCCCGTCAGCCTTTCGCCGGCTAAATCAATTAAAAGCACGGTTTCATTAATTTTTTACCAGGATCTGGCACAAATTGTTGCGATACAAAGTATTATAGATACTAAACCCGATAAAAATCGCGTACGTAATACCGTGGCCCGGTCTGCGTGTCGGTTGCAAATAAAATGGCCGATGGTGTCCAAACACGGTAGCCAATCGCATTCCGGAGCACAACCACACAGACACAGGCGCGTAATAAATCTTCGAAATTCAATTTTCTCGAAAACGAAGCATCATACGAAAATATTTTATTCTACGCTCTCTATTGGTTATTCCACACTGAACCGGCTCCTTTATGTCCCCGCAGCGAGTTACGATTCAGCCAGTGTATCGTTACATTCGAATTTAGTTCGGCATTCCTTCTGATCAGATTCCAACACCGATTTCATCGATCGAATCGGACGGTGCGTCGCGGCGCGGCGGACAAACGAAGCCCTCCGGTCTCGAATTCCATCGCAGCGATCCGATCGGTCGATTGTCTTTCACGGCTATGAAATAATTTGTCACCGCGTGAGAAATCGAGTCGCCCGGTTAATATTTGACACGGGTGCGAGCGTGGGAGTACACCGAGCTAAACCGGCGTCAAACCGAAAACATTTCGCGACCAGCGACACCGGAAAGGTCGGTCCGAAACGCCTCGAGCACGATGACTTTTCGTTCAGCGAATCCGGCAAGCCCTTTATCTCCGGTTTGTGCCGGCCCAACGCGTTCACCGGCCCCTTACACTGTATACCGGATGTCTGTCCATAAATGCCCAAGCAAATGTCGTTTTAAGTCACCTAGAACATCCACGTGGACAATCTCTTTTCATTTCTGATCTTTTCGAGCTGCGGAGGTCGACTTAGTTTTCTTTTAATGAATTTGTTGTGCATATTTAGTTAGTAAAGGTCATTCACAGTCGAAATGATATCTTGTTAAAAACTGCTGTTTCTACTTACAAATATTTCTCTGAATCATTATTCTCAATTACTATGAACTCTGTTCACTAGACTTTCAACATTCATCGTTAATGGCCTACCCGGCACTCTTCGTCGAATTTGTGTAGAGATAATTTTTTTTAATAAACTCCTCCATTCAGCGATTGATGTATCTTAAAATAAAGCAATTTTTATCGTAGATCGTTTCTGACGATCCGTAGGTCACGTTACAGCAGATCGTTAAATTCGTAAGAAACCGATAAACTTTTGTTCGATACATTTCTTTGTCAAATTAACGAAAGTGCTCGGAAAATTGTGTGCGAAAGTTAAGGATACACTCTGTATATGGTTTAGCGCAAGACCGGCGCTCATTCGCGCGGTCATGATCCCTGATCCAGACCCGTTCCAACTTCGCTCGAGCTTCCCCGCTGTGCGTGCGTATTTTATGTTACGCTGCTGTCGCAATTCGCTAGAAAAACCTCGCCCTTCCGACGATCTACGGGAAGAGACGGCAAAGGGGGCGGTAAGTTGCGTTTGATTACGAGCTTCGACGTTGACGGGCTTTGTGTCGCGCTCAACCTTCCGAATGTAATCCTTGCGATACAACCAGCTGTATAATTAGAGAATCAGTGCTCATTAAATTCCTTAATCTGATTCGATCGCGATGCTCGACGCGACGCGGCGGTATCTCTGCACGGCGAATGGCAAATGCGAAAGCCCAATTAACAATATTTACACACACGCGAACGTCTTGCGAGCGTCAAGGAGTTTTGTCGTGCTTGGCACGGGGAATTGTTCGGCAAAAGTGTGGGGGCTCTTACAGTAATATGTGACCGACTGTCGCGTCGGTCGCGTGCGAACGATAAAATTCTAACTGCGAAGATTAATTTTTGTAAATGTTTATTGTCGCTATCATAGTTTACAGGATTAACCCTTTTCGCTCGAAGCTATTTTAATTCGAAACATGTTTTATGATTTCTATTTTACATGATTTATTGCGACTTATGCATATGAAATTTAGCCTATTCGCAAGTACAGTATTTACAATATTAACAATCTCTTAATAAAGATTAATATAAACGAATCTGAAATTATTACAAATATTTTGAAAAATATTGTACCGATTTTTAGTGGTGCCTCAGAGTCGCCACTCGAGTGCAAAGGGTTAAACACTTCGTTACAAATTGAATACCAAAATTAAGGACATGCAATCACTGGAGTGTGGATTTGACGCGACTATGACAAAAATCAATGGGTAGAACACGAAACTGTAGTGGCGGCAGGAGGATTTAAGGGTATTATACTATATTATATTATATTATATCAAGGGTATTATCCTCAATTTATTTAACAATGATTAAAAGATGAAAGACATTTCCATCTAACCTACGTTTCCTCTAATCTGTCCATGCTTGCTACAATTATTAAAACAGGAAAAACATTTTCATCTAACTTATGTCCCTCGCAAATAATATCTATTGGACAATATCTATTTTGCAGAAAGTTCAACAGTCTAGTAATTACATCGAGGTCTCATTTAATGAAGCAAACTTCAACTTTCAGAAATTTTCAATACCAGATTGGAAATCCGCGCGCCACGTTGCTCGTTTTTTAATAACGAAGAAAAACCGTACACCGAAGTTTGAGTTGCTATTTTATAAACTAGCCCTTCACGCAAACTGTCAAAAGGAATAAGTATCGGACTCTAGCCGGCAAGTTCTAAAATTATAACGAACTTGCCCCAGTTTGGCTTCCTTATAAATTATCTTTGAAAAGCGTATTTGCAACTTCTTCGAAGAATAACACGAATCCGCCATTATTCGCCAATATTCTTCTTGCTTCGGTAGGCCAAGTACAGCCGGTATAATACCAAAAAATAATAATAATAATGACAGAGTGAAATATTTTCCGTTTACGGTGAAGTACAAAGTTTCCGGTCTGAAACTTGTCGAGCCAGTTTATGCGCTATTTTGGTGGATGTTTCTGCGTGCTGGTCGTAAAAATTGTAAGCGAATGTCCTTTGACGCAGGATTTATAACCCCGGCGAAGGAATATTAGTCTCTTTTACGAGGATTCGTGACCGAAACAAATTAGACAAGCAAGCACTCGAGCAGATCGTTGTCGACTATGATTCCCGTGGATTGCTGGAGGTCGCGAAACAACGGAAAATGCTGATTACAGCAGCGTGGTTAACAGTGGTACAGCTTCTTTCCGTAACAACGGAAGTATTGGACAGTGGAATTTTACCGCAACTAACGGTTCATTTGTTTCAACCGCGATATTATTTTGCTTGCGATCAGCGCAAACAAGTTTCTACCTGATATCTTGCCTTCTTTCCCATGAAACAGCTTCAATTGTTAATTAACTCGGCGAATATGTTGAAAAGTACTCTGGCTTTTTTTTTTGAAGATTTTAAAGGAACTTTTTTAAATTACTTCGTTTCGACCCAAATACGATAGAAAAAATTTAATAACTTTCGGTTGGACGGCAATGACCTAGTAATTAAAATAGTTCTCTAAAGTCGGTCGGATATAAAAATGTATGTACAGTAACGATGATATTTGAGCACCTCTTAAAACGCAATCGCTTTTTTAAAATTCGGTCAAATGTTTTTACTTTTCTGTTAGACTGGCTAGTTTGTTACTGGTCAATTATTAGACAATGTGTAAATTTGTAAATGTTGGGTAAAGCGGCAAAGAAGAATTTGTAGATATAAGAACGTTGATCGATTTCGAGCAAATGTTCAGCATACGTATAACTTGCAGAGATCCAGATCTTTGAATTTATCATTTTCTTTGTCATTTTGCACAATTGAAATATTTACTAAAGAATATTTTATACATTCTCTAGTAAACTAGATAACATCTTAAAAAAAATAATGTTCGAGACATTTTAATTGACACGTTTTCACCAATCCATTAGAATCGTTTGTATAAAAAGATTAAATTATAACTGCATTTAATTTTCATACTAATTATGTTCAATAAATAATTTGATTTTCTCAAAAGAATTTCTCAAGATCTTAGTTCCAGACAAAGTAGATACTTCTTTGAAAAAAAGAAAAAGAGTCAGCATTCCAGGTTTCCCAAAAATTTCCCTTTTCTACATATTCACCAATTAACTGGTATAAAGAGTTCGACAAAAATGCCTAGTATAGTGCGGTCACGATGGACTCTAAATATAAAGAATAAAAATATCTGTTAACATAATTTTAGAAATATGCATCATTAATACTTTATTCTTACATATTGTATAAAATAATAATAACCCGGAAAATTAAATTTTCATCGAAGAATAAAATAGAAATACAATATCGAGGTCACTCATAATCACCAGTTAAGCATTAAAAGCAGTCCCATTGAAAGTCAAACGACGAAGCATGAGTATTGATTATTATATTGTTATAATTATGAACCAATTGCGTCCAAAATGCATATTCATCGGGGAAAAAACATCATAATTGCGCTTGAAGCAATTGAAAGCGATTCTACGATCGATGATACACACGTATTTGAACTTTCGTCGACGCTTATGCAGCAAAACAGTTCTCGCGTTCTAACAGAAATTGAAGAAAATTGAACCTCAACTTAATTGGAAGATTACTATCACTTATCCGAGCGCAAATTAATATTGAACTAGTTACAGAAGCCCGAGGCTAGAAATATACTTGGCTAAAAACTTGGGGCAGCACGTGAATTAGATATAAATCTGTAATTTATTGCTTGTTATGCTGTTGATAAACATGTACCCCAATCGCATAAATCAGCCGTTTCACCATGGGAATGATAAAATCCATGATGCCGTGCAACATCGAGCTCCGAACCGAAAACTTAATTTATCGGGCACGGTAATACGTATCAGGATTTATGCGAGCATTTAGTAAGCGGGATATCTTAAATCGACCCTAAAACTCGCGGGACGTTAATTAGAGTGTAAATATCAAGTGCAACTCCTCGACAGTGGTGTAATCAAATTGCTCGAAGGAGCGCGACATTTTCTCGGCGTAACCTGAAATTATGGAAACATCAGCGGATAATTACGGTGACCGTTCATCTTGAAGAGACGTCTGATTAGAATAATTAACAGCTAACGTACGCTCGCTGTAATCACCCATTCAGTAAATTCTATGAAACTCCGTTCTCATTGTAATATATAGAAATCGCTTGCAACCCAAGACATACGCGACTGAGCATGAGCGTGCATGAGATTCATCGACTTCCATCCCGTTTTTAAACGAACCTTTGCAAACATTGCCATGAAAAGCCAATCATTCGATCGATGGATTTCATAATTTCAAGAGGTATCACACGATCCGCTTCCATTCCGAGGATCGCTAATCGTTGATTTTGCTTGCGAAAGTTCAAGCAGTTTCTCAAATAGGAACTGCGTGAAAAAAATTTATTTTCAAGAAATAACTGTCCGCCGTTATTAGACTGTGGACCTCTGCGCGAAATAAAAATTTTAATGAAGAGGAGCCGAATAGAAATTTGTATTTTTCTGCCGTAACATCTTTAAACTCTTCTATTGTTATATTATATGTATTGAAATAAGATCAATATTTAAGCATCAAACTAAATATCGCCGCGCAATCAATATAATTTTCTTTTTCTCTTAAGAAATTATTACAATCGAAAAATATCTAGGGATTAATAACAATTTGCCAACATTTCCGTTAATAAAACCATTCGGAACACTTTGCCGGGTTTCAAATCGAAAACTCTCCAAATGCATGGAACTCACAGTCCAATTAAATTGCTAATTCCAGCTTCGCATGTTTCATCGCACATTCAGCAAAACAAGAAATCCGAAAAATCCGATACAACAATACCGAAGCAAATCCCAGATATTATATTTTTGGGAAACGTTGAAATTTAAAAAATCTAAGCAGATGAAATCCAATAACTTCGGGCCGAATAACGACCAGTTCGGCCAGAGGAAACAATTTCATCGGTTGAGCACAAACGTTTCGTGCGGCAACGTAGTGGCCGTTCGGAAAAATCCAAATTTCCCCGGACTTTCGAAAGGAAGCAAAAAAAAACCGGGTTCGGGAATCGGTTATTAAAGAGTCGACGGAAAATCATTTCGACGGTTGGCTTCGAACTCCACGGTCGACCTCGATCCATTCCGACGAGAGGTTGAATAAGACCTCGCCTTGGATCCGCTGCTCTCGGCTCGACTCAGTCGGCGCCGAATGCACGCCACCACATAGTAATTTTGAACACGTCTTTTCGTGGCCAAAAATAAGAAGACGTATATATCGGCATTTTCCAACACAGTATAATTAAATAATACTGTTCATATGCATAACATACGGACAGTTCAAAGGGCAATCGGCATAATTCCGATTTCCCTTGAAAATGAGTTATGCAGTTTGTACATCTCTATTGTACGATCCTTCAGTCGATAAATCGATATAGTCGATTTGTATAGCACTTACAATAGCCACGGGATTATTAAACAAACTGAAAAATATTATAACAAAAAATAATTTTAAAAAATTAAATAAAAAAATAATTAGGTAAATATTAGTATTAATTTTTCTTTATTTAATTATAATGAAAATTGTACTTGGAATTATTAGTGGTATTGTTGTTTTTTACAGCTAATTTGCAAAATCCTTATTAATCTTAATTTTAAAATCAATTGAATTACGATTATGACTTATATTTATGAGAGAAAATTTTATAGATAAAATGCAAACACATACTGTTTTGAAAAACAAGCTTTTCCTTATATGTTTCTTAATTGATGACTGCAATTGGAATATTTAACATCTATTTACTTTCAACAATGTACATGCAGATGTTTAAAAACGAATGCTAAGAATACTCGCAGCTGGAAATTTGGTAAAATTTCATAGAAATAATATTCAAGTGTTCCATTTCACGCACAATAAATAAAGTATTTATTCATATTAAATATACATTTTCAAATCAAATAACTATTCCGACTAGTATTTCATTTAATAGAGAAATAAATTACCATCTCAGATGAAGCATGTGCGACACAGTTTAGTGAAATAGTACTGCAGAAATATTTCATACAAACAAGAGTATTTCATTACCTATTTCCAATACTTTTTCAAATATTTTTGCCCGGGTCTGACAGCAGTCGGGCGAGCCGCAGCTACTGACACATCTATCCCGCCGTCACGCCGCAATTTCCGTTTCTGCGTCCGCCGATCCGAGCAATTCAGCTCGAAATGATAATGTTGCTGAATTCGCGCGCGCATATTTACGGCGTATCCTAAGGAACGCAATCGAGTGCGAGGAACGGGACGTGTATCCAGGTGAAAACGAGCAGAAACTTTCTAACCCATTTGCAAGCCACTTGTATCCTCCTCGACGACGCGCGGCGGCGTTCCCTGCCTCCGTTAATTTCGCCACCGTTGTTCTTTACGAGCGGCCGATGCATATGGATGCGGTTGGCCAGGTATGAGCGCTCGTATTCACGGTATACACGCCGACGATGCATGTACGCCGGCCTCGGCACGCGCCGACCCGGACAACGTAATTTCTTATTCCCGGCGTGGTCGCCGCCTCTCATCGGCACGCGACCGATGCGGATGCCGATCGATCTCCCCCGCGAGAATACCTAACCGACGATCCTCCGACGATCCTCGACAATTCGTTTCCCGTTAACGCGGTCTAATTAACCCGTTCACGTCCACGAAACCAGACGCGAGGCGAGATGATCCTTGCCCGCGTCCGACGCGACGCTCCGATGCTCCGCCGCGGACCTATCAAAGGTCCGTGTCGCTCATTTCACGCTGTCGACGAGATGCAATTAGTCACCGGCATCGATTCGCCTGCCAACCTTCGAATATTTCGAGCGACGCGACAGCTTTCGACGTTTTAGGCACATTCGACGGTGGGTTATTCTCCTTTGCGAACATGCGAAGTAGCGCTTCTTTTTGCGAACTTTTTCCGAGACATTGCAGAGGCTCGCATTGTCGGATAGCTTTTTCAGACGTGGAACAAATTCTTGGCGAACCGTTTTAGTAGAAAATTTATTTCGCCATTGGACAACCGAGAATTCATGCATTTTACAGCGGAGCTGAGATAAGTGAAAATAGCTTGTGGCTGAATTTACTGTTATGTACATTTTTTAATAATCTTCTTTGTTTAGAAGATAGATATTGCACGAAACCTGAATAAATCAGATTTTGTTATTAATACAAAGTAGTAATACACAGTAATATATAGTCGCGATTAGTTGCGATGATTTTAGTGTCATGAAAGCGAACATAAACGAAAGTCTGTAAACAATTAATTTGAATAGATTAAATGTAATTTGTCCTAACGACAATAATAATTATACTACGGGGCTTTGAGCGTTTGTGACATTTTCATATTATTAAATTGCTAGAAACGTGCACGTTAACTAACATCAATGACATTAGTATCTTGGTTTTACCATAAGAAATTTTCTGGTTGATATATTGATTATTATATTAAAGTTCTGCAGTCTAATTATTATAATAATTACAGCGGAACATAGGGATCTCGATAAAGAAGTGCTAACGAATTTACAAATCCTATTCACACAGTTTTATTGCAGTAATTAAATTACGAAGCAATCTAACTGATGAAAGGTACATGAATATTAAAATTTAAACTACATTTATTTCAATCACGCTTGTAGATTATAGAACCTCGGAAAACAGTCATTACGGAATGAATTATTTATTAATTTTCATTTAAATAAAACTTACATTACGCGTTATGCTGGCAACCGTGTTAAATTCATTTCTGCATTGGTCACGCCATCAAATTGATTTTTGCAAACATTTCGTTGCTCGTTATCAAGTAGACGCTTAAATACTCGAGAAATATTTAAATAACTGGCACCAATTTTCAAAAAACTGGTACCTTTCGAAGTCCGAACATCAACGTTGAGCACTGTAAGGCACTCAATACATCAAACAGCATTGACTGCGCCACGTAATGGAACGGTGCACTCCGAACCGTAACCCAACATTCCTGTCTTCAATTCAGACTGTCTTCAGGGCACAAAGGGTTAAAGAGATCGAAGCATACAGTTCTTTAATCGTCTCTGGGTTTCGCAATCTCGTCCGCGCGCGGCAATACTATCGAGGTCCATAATGTTGCTGTTCACAGAACACTTATCCATTGAACTTACAATCCACACACCACTTTCATCCGATCCCCTTAGCTAGTTCGATTCCGTTTCGCAACAACGACGCCGCACTTAAACCCGATCGCGCCCGATCTCAAGACCGAGACAGTTTAAGCAGGCATCCGAGCGGGCACGGGTTAATGTCATGGGGCCGCTCGGTTCCGTCGTCGCGTAGGGTAAGGGTTCCAATTATCAAGCTTGCCAGGAATACGGTCACTTTCATTTATTTTATCGGTAACCGCGATAATGTAACAAAGACTTATAGACGATAATGCTTTAATACAACATTTGATATAATATTCATAGAATACTTTTATATTATATTATATTCATAGAATATTTTTATATTATATTATAT